>JANIJG010014555.1:0-14285 GCA_024611175.1 Megaceryle torquata
GCGCGATTGGCGCGTGGGAGGGCTGAACCCAACCACGCTCCGTAGGCGCCGGCGAGGGGCGGAGCGGGGCGGGCGAGCGCGGGAAGCGCCCCCGGCACGTGCTCAGGCGGCGGGCGGCGGGCGCGCCCCCGGCCCCCCCCCCCCCCCCCGCGGCCCGGCCGGGCTTCGCCTTCTCGGGGAGGAGAATTTTTTGGGGGGGAGGCGAGATGCGCAGAGCTGGGGGAATCCCCGAATCCGCACCTCGATAGCGAATCAGCAAATCCCGCTGGACGGGGCCGAAAACAAATGAAACCAGTGTCGCGATAAACCCAGCGCGGAGGTTACGCACCGCTACGCTGAGCGCGGCCGGGTGCGGAGCGGAGGGGGCAAAGGGGGGTGTGTGTGTGTGTGGGGGGGGATTTTTCTCCCCTTCTCGCAAACTTCTCGGAGCGTTGCATTTAATCTCTTCCTCCCCATCCCACCCAGGTCCGAGCTGCTCTGCTCCATAAACCCCACCGCGTGAATTTCTGCCATCGGGCTCCCCCGCAGCAGGCTGGAAGGTCACCCCAAGTTAAGGGGGGTTTTGAGGAGGTTTAGGGGATTTTTTTTTTAGCAGCTTTTCAGGGCCAGATATGAGCCCCGGAGCTGCGATGGCCGTGCCTCGGCCCAGACCCACCTCCCGGGCTGCAACGGGCCCGGACACGGCTGGAAAATCCCGCACGGCTTTATTTATTTATTTATTTGTTGTTACTCAGGAACCTTTTCATTTATTTTTTTTATTTTCCTTTTTTTTTTTTTTTTTTTTGTCTTAAAAATACTCATCCCTGTGGTGTGTTCTTAATTCTCCCCATCGACGGGGGGAAGGGGAGCAGGTTGTGCTCAAGCGGCACACGGGAAAAAAATCAAATTGTGCAGCGTTTGGGTTATTTTATTTTTTAAAAATGATTATTATTATTTTTCGGTTCGTGCGTGAATTCCCGGCTCTGAAGAAAAGCTCTTGGCACCCACCAGCTCAGGTCCTGCCCATCCCAGCTCCGATTTTAACCCTCCCCAAAAATTAAGTTTATGGTGTGATTATAAATTTTAGGGCTAAAAAAACCAACCAAACCAAAAAAAAACCCCAAAAAAACCCCACAAACCCAACCCAACCAAACCTTTAAACGCGCCGTTAAACGGCGGGATCCCGCGATCGCGGCAACGGCTCCTTCGATTTCGTGGCTTTTTTTTTTTTTTTTTTTTTGTCTGGCTTCAATTTGCGACTTTAGAGAAAAGCAGCAAAGCACGGAGCGGGTTTTATTTATTTATTTATTTGCTAATTAAACTCAAAACATATCCGAGCGCCTTCTGTAAATCGCTCTTGTCCTGCCCTAAATTCTCCCGGATCGGGACGCGATGTTAACAGATAAATGTTTAAAATAAATAAATAAAATAAAATGCACTGTCATCGGGATAATTCCAGGGTGAATAGAAATTTAAAAGCTGAAACCCTGTTTCGGGATAAACAGAAATATTCGCCGTGTTTCTTCTTCTGGTGGGTTAAAAAACCCCGAGAATAATAACTGGAATTTTTGGAGGAGCCTAAAATTTTAAATCGGAATTTTTTATGGATGTATTTTTACGTAAATTTGGTTAAAAAAGAGAATAAAATAAGGGAAGGCGTGCGGCCGTGTCCACAAAATCCCATTTCAGGGTGGGGAATGGTTCCAGCCGGGCCCGCCGGGCCCCCTTGGAGCCGCTCCACGCGTGGGGGCTGCGTGGACACCCCCCTCCTTGGCGCTGCCGGCTCTCTCACCGCCCGACACCTCCCCCCATCTCTTCTCTTCCAGGACAGCCCCGCGGCTCCGGCTCCGGTCGCTGCTCCCCCCCGAGCCCCGGCGGCTCTGCCCACGGGGGAGCAGCCGCTTGCGTGGGGAGAGCGGCCCAGGTGGGTCCCGAGAAAACGCGGAGGGGAGGAATCACGGGGAGCGACCGGGCCGGGGGTGGTGAACGGTTCCGGGGAGGGATCAGGAAGAGACATTTGCCTAAAATAGGAGCGGTTTGCTGGGGGGTGGGTGCCCCTGGATGCCCCTGAAAGGTGCTGCACCCATCTGTCGCCTAAGAGCACCCAGCAGGTTGTTCCCAAAATCCACATTTTTTTCCCCTAACCAGGGCTGAAAGTGAATGGGGGAGGGCACAACACCCCCCGTCCCCGTCCCCCAAAGCCCTGGGTGCAGCCGGGGCCTCGCAGAAAAGGCAGGTGGGAGGCACTGGGAGCTGGCGTTGTCCATAACGCCAGGCTGTCGGGACCCCCCCGCTCCCGCCCCGGGCAGGTCTGGTGACCCCCAAGGCTGAGATGGTCCCTGGGTGCCTCCCCAGACCCTCCCCAATAAGTTTTATTTCCCTAACATCCCCTTTTCCCTGCTGCCAGTCGGGGCCTGTTGGGAGCCACACCAGTGGGCTCCTGTTTTCCTAGTGGGGGAAAGTGGAGAGAGGGTCCGGACGGGGAAGCGGTGGCACTGTCCACACCAGTTGTGGCAGCGGGAGAATCTGGCCCCAGGAAGGAGGCAAACGATCCTCCTGCCCCAAACCCACAGCCCCAAACCCATCTGGTTTGACACAAGGGGAAAATAAATAAATAAATAAATAAAAAAATCCAAAGCAAAGAGGAATTTTAGGAGAAAAGTGAAAAACGAATCCACCGCAAACACACTTTCTTGTTTGAGGAGCAATCGTGTTATTAGTTTTGATGCTAAATTATAGCAGGGAAAAGAAAAGAGTAATTAACACAGAGCCCGTGGGGTTAAAATCACAGAAATAAAAGAGAATTTGGGTTGGCTCTGGGGTCTGCAGGGCCAGGCCCCGGTGCCGGCACCGGCACTGGTTGGACACTGGGTGGGCTGCGGACAGGGGCAAAGAGGGGAGAGGGAAGGGTTGAGCCCCCTGGGAAGCCAGAAGAGATGGGTGGGGGCTGGAGAGATGGGGGTGATGGTGGCCATGGCCGTGGTGGTGACACTTGGTGTTGAGGGTGGCGGCAACGGTGGCGATGAGGATTACGGTGGTGGAGATGGTGCTGCTGGTGGTGATGGTGCTGAGGGTGAGGGGGATGCTGCTGATGGTAGTGGTGATGAGGGTGGTGATGAAGGTGATGATGAGGGTGGCGATGAGAGCGCTGGTGATAAGGGTGATGGTCCTCACAACGGCGGCGGCGGTGGCGATGGCACAGATGGGGACGATGGATGGTGGTGCTGGGGTGGGGGGGGTGATGATGGGGAGGATGATGGTGGTGATGGGGGTGACAAGGGATGGGGGGGGGGTGATGGGTGGCGGTGATGCGCGTGTGCGCGCCGCCGCCGGCCCCTCCCCCGCCCATTGATGAACTGATAGGCGCTGCAGAGGGGTGGGAGTCAGGGCAGGTGACGTCAGGCGGGGTTGAGCCAATGAGGGGCGGCGGCGAGGGCCGGGAGTGTGAAAGCATGAATGAAAAGTGCCGCGCGCCGCTCCCCCCGGCGCAGAGGCTGCGGGCAGCGGCGGGCAGCAGGTAGGAGCCGTGCCGGGCAGAGCCGAGCCGAACCGTGCCGGGCAGGGCAGGGCAGAGCCGAGCCGAGCCGCCGGGCGGGCCCCGGCTCCGCGCTACCTGCGCGGTGCTCCGCGGGAGAAGCGCGGAGGAGGAGAAGGAGATGGGCGTAGGGAACCGGGGCGCCGAGCATCCCCGCAGCGGGGCCGTACCGGCCCGGAGGAAGGAGGGATGGAGCCGGGCAGGTCTCTTGCAGAGGTTGGGGATGCAGGTGGAGGCAGGAGGGAGGAACGCGGGGCTCCCGGAGGAAGGATGGAGGGATGCGGGTTCCTCCCCTGAAGAATGGAGGGATGCGGGGTGCTCCTGAAGGGGAGGAAAGGTGCAGGGATGCAGGTTCCCTCCCCGGAGAAAGGAAGGGTGGAGGGACGGAGGTCACCCCGAGGAGGGAGAGGGATACGGGTGTGTCCCCCCACCCCCTCTCCGGAGGGAAGGAAGGATGCAGAGCCCCGAAGGGAGGACGCAGCGCAGGGATGCGGGTTCCCCGCGAAAGAAGAAAGGAGGGGGGATGCGGTTCCCCTCAAGGAAGGCGAGGGCTGCGGGGAAAAGAAGGCGAAGGCTGCAGGTCCCCCCTCCCGGAGGAAAGCTGCGGCCCCCCCCCTTCCCCTCGAAGAAGAGGAGGGCTGCGGGTCCCTGCGCGGGGTGCGCGGTCCCTGCGCGCAGGGCCGGGGTCCTGAGCCGCGAGCGGGAGTCGCTCCCTCCCTTCTTTCCTCCCTTCCCTCCCTTCTTTCCTCCCTTTCATCATTTCCTCTGTGTTTTCTGTGTTTATTCATCGCTTCTGTTCCCCCAGATCTTGGCCGAATCCAAAGCATCACAAGTTATTATTTATTTTAAGCGGCAGGTTGTGTGTGTTGGGTTTTTTTTTTTTTTAATTTATTTATTATTCTTATTTCACAGTCATTTTGTTTAGAGAGCGTTAAACGCTTTTATGGGTGGAGAAATATCCTTTTGGTCTTTTTTGCATATTTTAAGTTGGGAGAGCAAATTATATTTGCTTTGATTATTACCCGTTTGAATGCATTAATTTGGTAGTTATTAAAAATAATGCGGGCTTAATTCTCAGCACCTGCAGAATATCATTTGGTTTGCAAATGAAACAAATTTAAACTCGGCAGAAAATAGGCTGCTCCTGTGTGGTGAATGCTGCTCAAAATTGTATTTTCGAGGGGCCTGATCCTGCCTGTCCCACTGGTGCTGAGGGCTTCGCCCTGGGCTTGCTGGGTTGCAGGAACAGGGCCACCGTGGGCTGATATGATGGATCTCGCTGCTAATATTTGCATCTCTTTATTATTATTATTATATTTATTTAATTTTTTTTTAAATTCGTTTTCCTCCCTCATTCCTTCCTTAAAAGCCAAGTGCCCCCGTCTCCCCCCCACACCCCGGACAAGAAGAGGTTGGCTTTTTCCTGCTAATGCTGTAGACTTCAGGGGTTGGTTGTTATCTTTGGTTATCTAGCTGTATGAGTGGTGTCAATTCTTCATAAAGCTAGATAACCGAAAGTAAAAATAACCCCATTACACGCCTGAGGAGGATGTGGAGAAGAAAGGAAATTCATCAAAAGGAAGAGGAAAAAAAAAAAAAAGAAATGGAGAAAAAAAAAAAAAAGGAAGAGAAAGGAAATGAGAGGTGGAAAAAAAATGGGGAAAAAAAAAAGACAACTTTTTGAGACTGGAATTAAAACCCGAGGTAGGATTTTTAATTTTTTTTTCTTTTCTTCTTTTTTTTTTTTCTTAAAACAAAAAACCAAACAAACCTCTTTACCTCCCATGATTTTAAGCAATTTTACTGATTGTGTGCACGGGAAGAAAACGTCTGTCTTGCAAAAGACAAGGATGTTGCCGCTCTCTCCTCGGCTGTTAACGGTAATTAAATTAACAAAGTAAAACTTCCAATCAGATTATGAATTAGTTAAGTCCAGGACACAGACTCCAGCTCCAGGATGAACTTTTCATTGCGTAACCAGTCGTAGAGCATCAGAGAATCCATAAATCAATACAGATTACGGTGCTGGATTATCTGTTTAATAAAGCAGCGACAGAGCGATGTTTATTAATGGGTGCTTTGCAAATACGAGCGCTGGGTTCTTTTCCTTTTCTTTTGTTTTAATTTTCTTCTCCCCCCCCCATTCTCTGCCTGTTATATATTTAGTTTTCTTCCCTGACAGATCTAACTTGATATCAGGATTGGAAAGAAGGATTTGGTGATTTGGAAAATCTGTTCTTGCTCTTTTCTTTGGGTTTTGGTTTTTTTGGGGTGTTTTCTTTCTTTATCCAAATGCTTTCTTTCTTCTTTTAACCCTTTGTCTATGAACATTTCATGAACTCGCGATTCCAAGACTGGGGATTTAAAAGGAAAAAAGAATAATCTATATTATCAAACTTGTCTATGAAACAGCGGGAGACTAATCGGGCAACTTGATTTTTGTATCATTTATCCTCTCTGCAAATTCGTGCTGGTCCTTACCCCATTTCACTGGATTTTGTGTCAACCTCTTCCTTATAGAAACTGAGATTTTAAAATTATTATTATTATTATTATTTCCCCTGCTCTACTTTAGAAAGGAATTTGGGGTCAAAGAGGTGAACCGGGTGCTTCCCACTTGCTTTTAATGGTCAGACTGGTTGGCTTAAATGCCACCTGCAAAACACAGCAGCCTATCTGGAAAGGTGCCTTGGTGTTGCTTAGAAGAACACAAAGATCTTGTGATGGGTTTAGATAACATCCAATCTCAGAATGGTGAGTCCGAGGGGGGGAGATTTTACAGTGATAAAGAACAAGTAGGGGTGACAGCACATGAATTATTTTTGGAAAGGAGCAATTAGAGCGTTGCCACTTTGAGAACCCTCTCTTCGTGAGAGACGTAGTAAAAAGGGAGATTTTTTTGCCCCGTGCTGGACCCGCTCGTTTCGCTCGTGCGCTCATTGGGATCTCTAAAAAAAGACAAAGCAAACCCAAAATCAGAGTATTAAAAACCATCCCTGGTATCTTGTCCGAGGAAAGGTTTAGTTCTGGGTGTCTTGGGAAGGATTTATCCTGTTCATATGATTAAATTAATAAACAAGATATTCCCCCCCCGCCTCCTCGCGCATGGCCCTGTAATTCAGAATAGTTTAGCACATTTGTTGTCTCCCTACCATGAGCTGCTTGGGGAGAACCTTCCTCCTGGAGGAACCTTCCCTTGGAGGTTCATCGAGGTGCTGCTATTGTTCCTGGTGCTGCTCCTGCAGCCCACGCAGGCGGTGGCAGGGACCTTGGGAAGTTTTTACCAGCTTTTATTTGATTCGCTGTCCTTTTTTTTGCCTTGCTGCTGCTCCTCCCTTGGGTGAGGGCAAAGTGCCGCTCTCCTGGCTCGGTGGCTTGTCCCCAGCTGGAGTGGGACATTGCAGAGGAGAGGGCAACAGAGAACCAGGTCTAGAAAGCATCTGAGTGTTGGGTCACGGACAGGGAGAGTGGATCCATCATGGAAAGGGAGAGAGGATCCTCCATGGATGCTTTCACCCCGAGTGTCTTCTAGGATGAAGTTGGAAGCCCTTTGCTTTGGTGGCACCGGGATGTCACCACACAGAGCTTTTCTTCATCCCTTCAAGGCAGACTGAGCTGGGAAGTGAGTGGTGGCTGATCGAGCTGGTGCCCGACGGGTTCATGTGTCAGTGGGAGGACACTGACATTGAGCGGTGACCCCTAAGTCCTCGTGCAAAGGGGTGCGGTGGCTCGTGCTGGGGACGAGGGACTTTTATTCCTTGGTGAGCTGCCATGTGCCATCCACCATTGGCCAGTGTTTTCATTTGAGGATGGGGGAAAAAAAATGCCTTTTGTCCAATCAGGGAGTGGAAGCGATGCTGTCTGATCATCTTTTGGTGTTCCTGGGTGACCAATCATGGCCCGTGAGGGGCCAAGGCGGCACTGCCATAGGCTGATGTTTGATGGTGTCATTTGCTTGGGTATAACAAAGGCACTGGCAGGAATGAGGGGATGCCAACTGGGAGCCTGTGTGTAGTGGGCCAGGAGGTGCCCATGCTGGTTGGTGATGGAGGGGTCCGGTTTAAACCCCGCCATGCCAGAGCTGGCTCTCTGGAAATCATGCAACTCATTCCCTGCAGCAAAAAGCCCCCTTTAAAATGGTCATGCCCCCCCCCCCCCCCATATCTGCTCAGGGACGTGGTGGCACCACTGGGCTAAAGTATCTTCAGGTCTTCACCCATCCCTTTGTGCTCCCAGCCTGGCAGGATGAATGGGGACCGGTTGCACCCCACTGGCCGCTCTTTGGTAGGGACAGAGCATGAGCTGGGTCCCGTGGGGGGCTCTCAGCGCCGTGAGCTGTGTCACAGCACCCAGGGGTGCTGCTGGTTTGGGTCGAGCTGAGATTTCTTTAAAATACAGATTTTTGTTGCGGCAGGTGACGGTTCCCTGCGGTGAGGCCGAGAGCTCCGGGCTCTCTCGAAGGCCTGGAGAAACACAAACTGGAATAGCCTTGCAAACAGATTATTTTTGCGTTTTTTTGGGGGTTTTTTTTGATTTATTTTTGTTTTCTCCCCTTTTTCTCTGCAATTTGCTACCGGAGTCTGGGAGCCCGTTGTGTTGGCATGACGTTGATCCAAATTGCAGTTTACATGTGGCCGTTTAAGCTTCCTTGGACACTGTGATTTGACTGGTTAACACTCAGCACTGTCTACTCCGCTCTCTCTTATGGCTACATAACCACTGGAGACATTAATAGGAGATCCACTCGCATGTTCTATGTTGAGAGATTAGCTCTCCATATTCTTTTCCATGCTTAGAAGCAGCGTGTTAGGAGGAATTAAAAAAAAAAAATTAAAAAACCTAAAAAAATTAGAGCAGATTTGATGCTAATTTTTCCTACGGTGGGGTGACTCATTGAGAAGAACCAGCCTGTACTAATATAATCACTGAAAATTATTAATTTCATTCCACAGATCGCTTTCATCTAGGACCCGAGTCGCCTTTAACTCTCATCTTTAATGCTCACGTCGCAGATCAGTTTGTTGGTGAGTCCAAAGCCCCTTCGCACCGCTCCCAACACACGAGCGATGCGCTCGGGTCGGGGGGCCAGCAAGTGTCCTGGTCAGGGCGAGTGGATGTTGACCACTGTGACCAGTGGAGATTAACTTATTTTTTTTGTTTTCTTTGTAAAGGCTAAAACACAAATGGTTGGTTTGCTTTATTTGGTTTGGTTTTTTACAAATATTAGCAAAACCTCAACACCGAACTGTAAAAAAAAAAAAATTAGCTTTAATATTTAATTTATTTATTTAAAACTGGAACATTTTCTGTCTGAGGAAAGCAGATGTTTCTCGACTCGAAGGAATTTTCTGCTGGCCTTTTACAATTTTAAACTGAAAACAAAAGGGGGCCCCCATGGCTCAAGCCCTTCGAGGGCTCCTCAGAACACAAATCGCCCCTTTCCCTCCCCTACGCGCGGTGGGGTGGGAAGGTGTGGAATGGCACAGAGAAATCCTCTAGGTGGGATAGGGTGGCTACATGGCTGCGTTTCTGTATCGTTTTGAAATCTATAAACACGTTTCCTTCCTCACAGGCAGATTTCCTGGGAGTTGGGCTGGTTTTTAAGGTGCTTTCGAGGCAGGGCTGGCAGCAGCTCGCTCCTAGAACCGCTCCCATGAGCTCCATTGCTTTTGGGGTGTCGGGTCTGTGCCGGGAGCGGTCCAGGGACACCTTGTTGGGGTGGATTTGGGGGGGATCTCTGCGCCAAGGGGAAGCCTGAGGCTTGCTGGGTACTTACAGGGGTCAAAAATGTTTCTTGAAGCCTCCAGTCGCTGGCCTGGGCCTGAGAGGGGAGCTCGGGCCTGAGAGGGGAGCTCGGGCCTGAGAGGGGAGCTCGGGCCTGAGAGGGGAGCTCGGGGCTGAGAGGGGAGCTCGTCTTTGTGCCGAGAACAGAGTCTTTCCTCTTCAAACAATCAGGGCTTCAAAACCCCTGAGCGTTTTCAAGGGAGCGATTTTTCTGTCGGGATTATGATAAACCGGCTGAGTGGGCGCGTTAAGCCGCCATAGGAATCAGATCAGGCCCTGCTTTAATTTCAGCGAGTGGCGGGTGTGTGGGAACGGTGGCCAGGGCGATGCTCGGAATTAACCGTCTGAGTTCTGTGTGTCCCCCCCCCCAGTTTGGCACACGGACAGGAGGAGGGGTGCAGGCACCACTTGGTGCCACCCCTGGTCCCTGTCCCCACTGTGGCTTTGAGGATGGTGGTCTGGCCACTGAGTTACATGGCTTTGCAAGGTGGTTCACACCACCTCGTGATGCCTTTGGGGTGTCCGGTGCTGGTCTCTGTGTGGCAGTGGCAAAGGGAGAGGAGATTTCTTGACACACGCCACCCCTCCCTCCCTTCAATCCCAGGGTGCAGACAGTGCTGGGTGTCCGGTAAATGGGACTGGACGTTTCTCCTGCACCCTGTCTGGGTGGCAATACCCTAGGGGGGGATGGCTGGAAGGAAAATGATGAGCTCTGTGGTCTTCAGGCTGCTGGGAGGAGATGGGGCTGCCAGCGGGCAGGTCGCTCAGATGCAGCCGGGGTGATTGGATGTGAAAGCGGAGCCGCCGCGCTCGCCACCCGCCTGGCAGCTTCGCCTCTGCCCGTCACCCGCTGACACCGCGGGAGGTTTTGCTGGCCCGGGCTCGTGCGACAGCGTCGTCAGCGTGGCGGGGGGGAGGAGGACAGGCCCTAAATATAGTCCGGGGGCTGCATTCTGGCTCACCCTGCGGGATTTTTCAGGGATGGAGATGGAAAGGGACGTGTGCGTGTGAGTGCCGACATCGCCCTGCTCGCCGCCTTTCCCCAGCCACTGTAAAAGTTGATGGTCAGTGGGCTTGGGAGTGGGCAGGATCTGGCCACCTGCAATGGCCATGATTGGTTTTGCAGACAAAAGCTGGGAAATCTTGGTTTGGGAGCCCCCTGCCAGCCCAGTGAGGCACCCCCTGAATCCTGGGGCCGGGAGGGGGTTGGGAGGGGTGGTCTTTAGTCTGCCAGGCTAACACAGAAGACTTGGATAGGAGCTCCTGGCTGAATCCATCTCTGGTTATCGGTGGATCACAGTCTCGTGCTGCTGTTTAACTCCAGGATTTATCCTGCTGCAGCTGAGTCCAGGCTTGGACCTGGCATCTGTAACCATACAGCTAAGCTGCGTAATCCTCACCCAGCGGTGACGGCCGTGGCCTGAGCTTCAGCTTTGACAGCCCAGGCGAGGTGTAAAAATCATTTTAATTCCACTTTCAGGGCTTTTGGTATCACCAAAGCAGGGACAGAGAGGGCAGTGCCAGGGTGGTGGTGCTGGAGAAGGGAGCACCCTCAGCAGGGTTTAACTGCTTGGTTTCGCCCGATGAATTTTTTTCGCAGGCAGGTGGAAGGTGCGAGGTGGAGCTCGGTCTGGGACAGGGAGAAAAGGCAGGATCTGAGAGGGGGGAAAAAAGTTGATTAATAAAATTTGGAATGCAAAGGACTTGAGTATTCATCGGTGTGCCCAGGTATTTTGTCCCCGAGCCCTGCGGGTGGGGCCGTTGGCTCATCCGGTGGCCTTGGGTCACTTAGGTCCATGCAGGTGAACCAGGTTTAATTTGACCTTCAGCAGGTCCCTGCTGCTGGAAGCTCAAACCTCATCCCTTTAGGGGAAAATCAAGATCAAACTCTCTTGGGTCAGTGTGTGAGCTACGAGGAGGGGGAAGGGGGTGTCCCCCAGACCCACGTCACCTTTTCAGAGGCACTGGGTGCACTTTGGAAAGGAGGAGAAGTTCTTCCTGAGGATCTTGGAGGAAAAGTTCTTCCTGAGGATCCTGTTTTGTTTCACTGTTTCTTCTTTTCAGGCTTTTAGTAACGATCTGCTATTTGAGGTGAAATATTCTGGGCTCTTTTTTTATGGTATTTATATTGTTTTAGGGATCCCTGGGCTGAAGCAGGCAGGAACTCATCTGGGCCAAATAGCCTTTCTTTGGCAGCAGCAGGGACCAGCTGCTTGGGAGCCAAGTGCTTGAAACCCTACAATTATGGGATAATGTATTCCCAGAGATTTTTTTTCTCTCCTTTCCATCCCCAAGTTGGAGAGTTTATATCCCCTCCCTTGCAAAACCAGCACTCAGCTTGGATGTTCTTGTCATCGGCTCCTTGATGGTGCCTGTAGTGGGGCCACCCCACAGTGGTGATCTGCAGGGGCTTGGGGCTGAGCAGGGAGGGTGGGGAAAAAGAGGGGGGAAAAGAAAAAGTCTGAATTTTCTAGAATTTACCTCTGTGGCCCCTGTTTCAGGGGAGGATTTGTCTTTGAAAAGAGCTGGAAGTGCACTGGCCACGGACGGAGTCAGAGCTGTGTGGAATTAGGAAAATAATTCGGTTTGTTCAAGGGAATTAGGCACGTAATTCACTTGGGAACTTTGGTTTGTCCTGTGAGGCTCTGCTGGTACCCAGAGGACTTTTCCACCAGCTCAGGTTTGGCAGCTCTGGGGAGGTTTGATGGCTTGGGATGTTTTGCTGGGTACCACTGAGGACGAGCGACCCCGGGGCCATCGACCCGCCTCGTGTTTTTGCAGACAAATCCCATTCTCTGGCAATTTTTTTCCCCCTTTATTCCTCTGAACAACAAAACCCACCAAGCCCCCCGCTATTTTTTTTTTGCATGTGTTTTTTTTTTTTTTTTTTAATGGAAAAAAAACAAAACAACCAAACCCTTCTTTTTAATCTTAAACCCACCCATCTCTGCAAGCATCAGCAGGGCTGGGTGGCTTTCTGGAGGGAGAGCTTTGCCACCTTCTTGTCTCTCTTTGCATGAGACAACCACTGATTTTTGGAGAAGTGGGGAGCAAAAAGGAGCGGGGGGAACCCCACGTGTGCCGCCCAGCCCCGCTGTCCGAGGCTTTTGGCAGCACCAGGACAAGCCAGCGGCGAGGCCGGGGCGAAGGCGAACTGCCTCCTTCCTCCAGCGCCCAGGGATGGCCACGGAGCAGGTTGCCATGGAGAACTGGGATTATTCTGCGCGTGTCTACTGGAGCTGAGGTTGGGAGGGGAGGAGAAATATCGTAATTTTAGGGATTTTTGTTGTTGTTAAACGTTTGCGTTGGATGGAGCGGGGATGGCGGCGTCGGCCGCGCTCACCCAACCTCAGGAGCCGCAACCTCCAGACCCCCTCCTCTCTTACTTCTGCAGCCCCAGCTTCTCCTCCATCGGACTCTTATCTCCAATAATCCCCCCGTAAGAGGGCTTTCTGCTTGTTATGACACCCAGTGAAAGCGTGGGAGAAAGATCCTTTCTTCGCCCTTGTCCTCCACAGCCAGCCACTAGCCTGAATGGGAGGCTTTTTTGTGTCTCTGTGTGCCTGACTAATTGAGCTGAAGGACTTGCGTCTGGAAGGGCTTGAAAGGGACTTTTGTTGCCGCTGCGGAGTTTGTGGAAGGCGACTGAGCTCTGCTTTCTTAGGGGACGCGGGTCCTGGGCAAATTTGACTCTCGAGTGCTCACGCCTCCTGGGACTTTGGGAAAATGAGGAGACAAAAAAAAAAAAAAGGGTTGTAGGCTTGGTTGGGCGGGTTGGGTTTGGGGGATTTTTTTTCTTTTTGTGGGTTTATGGAAAGTTTTCAGCTGGAAAATTGAGTCTGGGAGTTAAAAAAAAAAATGAACTATCTAGCCCTGGAAAGAGCTGGCTTTGAAAAAAAGCATGGTGAGAAAAAAGCATGAGATGAGTTAAACCCTGTTAAAAATAACAATATGAGGAGCCTTTGCCTCCAGAATTAACAATACTGGGAGCCTTTGCCTCCTGCTTTAAGGCCCAATAATCAGACCCCCAAATCTGATCCCAGGGGAGATGGTTTCATGTTCTGAGAGCATCTCCACCTCCCATCGCATCCCAAGAGGTGAACATCAACTCTCGCGAGGTGGTTTGAGTTGCTGCTGCAAAACTCCTCTTTTCCTCCTCTCCTTGATAGGAGAGATGAAAAGTCGGGATTCTCCCCAGAAGTGCTTTAATTGGCACTTGGTGTGGGGCTGTCCCCAGGTGACTGTTTGCACCGGTGACCTTCTGCTACCAATAATAGCCCCAAATTCCAGAGCTGTCGTAGAAAACCCCCCAGAGGTCCTGCCTGGCAGGAAAACCAGCAGGCTGGGAATTGAAGGCTCTTCTCTGCTGGGAAGGTTGGTTTGGGGCACCTGGCTGGAGCCTCTGGGGATTCCCATGGAGCTCCTGCTGCTCCATGTCCCATCCTGAGGATCTGGTGGTTCCATGTGTCACTGTCTGTGAAATTTTCTTCCCACCCTTGCTAATTTTTCATGATTTGATGCTGGATTCATTCAAAAACCAGTAGCACCTTCACCCAGCCCATGTTTTCCCCACAGTGGAGCTTAGGGAAAAAGCCCTGGGCAAAGTCCAGTGCTGAGCATCCCATCTGGAAATCGCCTCCCCTGGCAAGGAGGGAAAAAGGGGCTTTTTGGGAGGGGAAAACCAGAATTTTGGGCAAAAACCCAGCCTGGCACGTGGCTTTTTCAGTGGCTGGTGGCAGAACTGGGGCAGCAAACGCGGGGATGCACGGCCGGGCAACGCCTTGGTCGCTTTGCTCCCATTGCAGGGGTTTTTTGGGGGGGGCCATGAAGCCCCTTGACCTCAGTTGAGAAGCTGCTTGAAATGATTTGTCAAGAAATGTGTTTCTTTCCTTCCTTTTCCCGCCTTCCCCCCCCTTTCCCTTCCTTTTCCCGCCTTCCCCCCCCTTTCCCTTCCTTTTCCCGCCTTCCCCCCCTTTCCCTTCCTTTT
>JANIJG010014556.1:799-26750 GCA_024611175.1 Megaceryle torquata
GCAGGGCCATCTGCAACCAGAGCAGGGTGCTCAGAGCCCCAGCCAACCTCCCCTGGGATGGTGCCAGGGATGGGGCATCCACCACCTCTCTGGGCAGCCTGGGCCAGGCTCCCACCACCCTCAACAGAAAATCAATCAATCAAATCAATCTTCTTCTGTCCTCCTCCTGTGCCTCTCTGGGCAGCCTGTGTCAGGGTGAACACTCATCCTTCTGAGAGCCCCATCAGGTGCAGTCACGCTCTGTCTCTAACCCTCTCTTTGCTGCCTCTGCACAAATCTTAATACTTCAGTGAGAGTTTTGAAAGTTTCTGGCATCAGTATTGATTTTTCTCTCAGCGCTGTCCTTCTGCTTATTTCCAGGTAGATTTGTATCCCTGCCAGAGCTGTTCCTCTGCCCACGGGCCGCATAAAGCCTCCCAGAGAAGCTGTGCTCTCCCATTAACTGATCAGCATCATCAGCACAGGAGACTGACTGCCACCAGAAGCATCCTGTGCTTGCATTAATGAACACCGAGCGATACCAAGTAAGTAGAGGAAGCATTCCAGTTTGGTTTTGGTTGGGTTTGTTGTTTGGGTTCCCCCCCCCATGCTGTTTACAGAAAAAGCTTCACTTTCCCCCAGCTCCCACCCACACCAGATGAGGTCAGCAGTGGCTTTACATACCTGCTCTTTCATCCTGAAGCAAACCTCAGGCAAGACCTGGAGTAAAGCACTGGCTTTAGACGCCCTCTGATGACACTTTCCCAAGCAAGCTGTCATCATGTGACACGACTGGGGCTGATGTACCAAACAGAGCTGAACTACTGGCCACTGACCACCAGAGCAGGAGGTCCTGGGCAGCGAGTTGTCCTGCAGCTCGCTCCTGCAATGAGAGCTTCGTTTGTCCGTCGGGTGGGATTCTACTACAATTTCAGGGTGATTATTTGCAGAGAGAATGCAAGATTAGCTCTTCTTCAGACTGAAAAACAACAGGAGTTTTGTTTCTGCCTGCAAATATGGTTTTCTTCCTCACAGGCAGCATCAGAGTCTATCAGAATATTACTAGGAACTTTAAAACCAGTGAAAATGGGCTATAATTAAGCTTGACTCATGTACACAGCCATAGCCCACTGGCTGCTAAAAGAGCCTGCAGTTGAGCACATCTGGAGTAAAACTTTTCAGGTGTGCCTCCAGAAGGGAGCAAATCCTCATTCCCTTCCCAATGGAGTTACAGTCTGGAAAATATTTTAGAGGTGACCTTCAGTTCCTCTGGGTTCCTGATGCATTTGATCAGTTGTGGTCACTACTCAATTGTGCTCAGTACTTACAAACTGCATTATCTTCTAATTGCCTCACCTAATCCTCAGCCTTGGGCTAACCCTGACAGAAAGACCAAGTTGCTTTTTGAGGAGTGGCAGTGGGAGGAGAACCAGGGGAACAGGGACCCCCCCCCACCCCCCGCTCAGGGCACCACAATGATCTAAAACCAGGTAATGGGGTGAAACTGCTGTGAGAATGGTGAACCAGGGACTCGGGCAGCTCCTCTCAAGGGCTTAAGGCCAGAAGGGACATGCAGGGGGGACACGCAGTATTTCCTCAAATGCTGTCTCTGTTCAAATACCACAATCGGTTTATTTTCCAACTCCAGGTGGAATTTCCTTGCACAGGCAATGCAATGAAACTTCTTATCTTGAGGCAAGTAAAAATGATTTTTTTTTCTTCCTGCATCACCCACCCTTTTTGACAGGCAGGGAAGAACAGCAGCATCCATGACACAACCCAAATAATACCTCACACGGCTCCTCTGAATTTGCAAGAGCCTCTCCCACTCATCATTTTGGACAACGCTTCTCTCATTGCCACAGACGCTTAGAGGGAGGCTGCAAGGGCTGATGTTCTTGCTCTGCTTTGAATAATTTAAGCTATGAATATCTTGTTCTGCTCTCTGTCTGGAGTGGAGCCACGAGTGCTGTAGGGCTGCTTCTTCCCCATCCATCACCCGTGAGGGGCAGCGCCGCACCGAGACTACAACCGATGGGCTCCTCGGGTCGGTCTCTTAACCCCTGCAAGCTCATCATAGCTGTCCAAGAGTTCAAGTTATTCATCTGCAGGGAACAAGAGTCAGCAATCACGATTCTCAGGGTGAAAGAAAATAAGAGGCCACCCAAAGACGCCTACCTACGCATGGAAAAGCCAGAATTTAACAATCCCCTCTTGAAACAGCTGCGTATCTCAGAACGGAATAAATTTTGAAGTGTACCAGAAAAACCATATTCTTTGTCCCATTTGCCACTTAAGTGGTGCTCTTTTCCTGCCTGCATAAAAGACAAGCCCTAGGCCTTTTTTATTAATAACCATGAGCGTAATTTAATAGCTGATCCAGCACTGGAGATGCACATCTCATATTTAATAGTGAGTGTTATTTGGAAGTAGCCTGGAAGAAATGTAATGAACATATCGGTTGCTTAGTCTCCTCCGAACGCTTAGAATCAATACAACATCATTTTGCTTAATGCAACTTATTAGTGAAGGCATTTTTTCAGTCATCTGGTTCCTTCTGTAGCAGCTACAGAGAGAGGGGGAAGGCTGAAGGACTCAAAACGTGCTGTTTTCACCTGAACTGAATTAACACAAATCCCTCAAGCCCACCTTGCAATACAGACCAAAGAGTACTCTACACGTATGAAATAAATCTGAGATCTTTATCAACTCCATCCCCGAGCTAAAGGAATAAACACCAGGAAGACAACGCTGCGGCCACCAGAAGCAACCAGAAGTCTGAGGGGACAGAAGGTGACAGCCTAGCTCTGCAGAAGAGAAAGCTTTACAGATACCACCACCTTTGACTTGCTCTTTGCCCAGAGCTCGTCTCTATTTCCAGCAGGCTCCAGCAGCGCGTGGAACGTGTTGTTATGCTTTATTCATGCGCTTCAGGATTAACAAAATGCACACGTTGCCTGAGCTGCCAGAGTACATTATGGTAACATTACATTTGAAGGCTCTTATTTTCTCCATATATCCAATTATTTTTCCTCCTGGGTTCCAGAATAAAAAAACAAAAAAAAACCAAAACAACAAACCAACGGGTGAGGGAAAAGACCTACTCAAAGTTGAAGAAATGGAGAGGGATTTTGAGTGCTGTCAGAACTCCCCGGCCCCCAGCGCACACGCACCATGCTGAATATGGATCATCACCAGGCACGAGCTCAGTGCCCTCATACACCACCTTAGATCCACTGCTAATTGTTTTCTTTACTGCTGAACATGGGAGGAATTTTAAGCTGGGTATCCCTAACGACTAATGATTTTCTGTTCTGTGGAACATTGAAACAAACAAACAAAAAAATAGGAATATCACAGTTATTTCTTTCCGGCCACTGCACACTAAACTCTACTGTTAGCAACAGAAAGCACCTGCCCTGCCTTTGCTTTGCTCTGCCCCTTCTCCCAGCAACTCAAGGCTCCTTTCATCACCTCTCAGAGGTTTATATTTATTTGTCTCATTTCAGGAGCGTGGAAGATCCCAGGATCACATACCAGTAAATGGAGTGTGCCAGCAGGACACCAACCACCGCCCAGGAGCAGCAGCTCCAGCAGACCTGGGCAGTGCCTAATAAGCACTGATGAGCTCACGGAGAGGTTTCCCCTTGTTCCAGCTGTAAAATAGCTCTGCTCTGTTCCTCGGAGAGATGAAAATACTCCATTAGCAACCACTTTTACCCCAGAGACGATGCGTGGCCATCTGAACATAATTTAATTAAAACAGCAAAGCAATATAAAGGGGTTTGTCATATACATGCTTTGTTTTTAACTAGAACACCTCATAAATATTTTCCAGCAGTAAATTATCTCAGGAAACAATTTTTCGTCGTTCTGTTTTGTTTGTCTGAGACACTTGATTTTAATAACAGCATTATACAGATGGCAAAATCCACCCTGACATGTGCACTCACCCATAGATTACACGAAGAAACCCAGCCTGGTAATGAGAAGCTGACTCACATCTGGGTGACAAATTAGCCTCTTACGGTGTTCCTGTCACTTACAGAGCTGCGAGATACAGTCGGCTGGTGGGGAAGGGAAAGTGCAGAAGGGAAAGCCCTGGATATGAATAATTCCTCATAAAAAGAGTTTCTTCCAGCAAGAAACGCCAGTTGCACAGCCCTGGAGCAGCAGAAGCCTTGTGCAGTGTGTTGTCATCTGCCAGCAAAATCCTCTCAGCTCTTTGCTCGTGGAACAACTGCAAATGGGCCTGTGGTTTTGCTTGGTTTTTCTTTGTTTGGGTGGTTTTTTGGTTTGGTTTGAATTGGTTGTTTGTGGTTTTGGTTGGTTGGTTGTGGTGTTTCTTGTGGGTTTTTTTTTGTTTGTTTGCTTGTTTTTTGTAAGGTAGAAATTTGGCTCTGAAGGAGCAGCAAGTGTAGGCAGACACGGACAACCCTTTAGGACTGAGCAAAGGATAACCTGCTGGGACCAGAGCACGTCTGTCTTCCCTGCTCTGAGTCACTCTTCCGTCATCCATAAAATCAAAGCATATACCATAAAGCAGCACTTCTGGCGTCACACAGCATCCCTCAAAACCCCGCTGAGAGCCACTCAGCCCTGCTTCACCCAAGGGTGGCTGCGTGGAAGGCACAGGGGCTGAAGACCTCCAGTGACAAAGTCTTTCCTCCACGCATCCTCCAGCGAGTGGCAAACCCTGCCGAGCCAGCGAGCCGACAGCAGCCGTGAAGATCTGACTTCTGCTCCCTAGTCCAAAGGGATGCCTTCAACCTCCCTGCTGCTGCTGCTCAAAGCGAGCCACAGCCAGAGGTTTTGTGGCAGGGTCTCGTAGGCAGACACGCACGCAGAGGTTAAACACTCCCTGCTACCCACTGACCTCTGGCCATGGAGCTGTTTGTGCAGAGAGTCTCAGTTTTCCTACCAGCAGCAATAAACGTGATTTTGCATTCCATTTCCCAAGGGAACAACGCCTCGGCTCCCGCTGACGGAGCCATTTTTAAATGTTTCTTCTTGGAAGTAAAACCTGACAAGTCCCCAGACATCAGACTCCAGCAAGGTTTCACTCCCCACCTATTGCACTCTAAGGCCTCGTTATTTGCAGTCGCAGGGTGACAGTGCCTGCCCCGCTCGACTTTTTTATTCCATTTTAAAAACACATAACTAAAGCAAGGTTCCAAGCCTGCCCCTGCCACAAGAGGCTTCTCAAAGCACCAACAGAGCTCCCCATTTCTTTTCTCCACCCTTAGCCAATGCTGCAAATAAGTCAGGCCACCCCTACTGAAAAAACCTATAGAATTCTTCTCTTGCTCATCTCTGCCTGCCATTCATCGCAGAAACTCCCACCCTTAACAGATTCTTTTCTCCCCCCTTCTTGCCACCCAGCTCGAGCAGACCTCCACTGCCCCAAAGAGCAGAAAGCCCCCGTTCCAGCCACTGCAGCTCTTTGCCAGACACGCGTCCCCTCGGCCACCCCGCCCCGACAGCAGGTAACATCCAGACACGCGTCCCCTCGGCCCCGACTGCGGGTAACCCCTTCCCCCTGAACCAGACGTATCTCTCTCTGGTTCCAAATGAGTGACTGCAGACCTTTCCCGTGTCCACAACTACTCCTGCAGTTATTTTTTTTTTCCTGAAGTGCAGTTCTAAATCAGCAAAAACTAGGTAATGGACAAAGTTTTGATTCTGCTTTGAAATCGCGCTAGTTGTACAATTAGACAAATGAATTAAGACAAACTCTGTAATTCTACTAACTTTCCTGATTTAACATCCTAAGCAATGGAAGGAGATGAGCTATGGTATATTGGGACTAAATTTAAACAGCCCTTTAAAAATAAATGGCTATATATGTGCTTGCGTGTGTATGCTTCTTTATCACCGCACATATGTGCTTATGAATACAGTACATGTATTTATTTTTAAAGTAGACAATAATTTAGAAATGTGATCTCTTATGAGTTTTGTAACAAAAATATCAGCTATTTTATAAGCTCATCAGCTCTGTTTCAAATGGCTCCTCTTGAGTGGAAAAATACACTCTTGACATTATTTAAATGCAGTTGCTACTATGTATATGTATTTTTTTTAGGAGCTCAGAGTAGAAAGTAATGCAATTAGCAGCCTGAGCCTCCAGAGTTTGGAAACAGATTCAAGACTCGGGTCTCTGAAGATAATGGGGTCTCGAGTAGTTTTTTAGTATTTCCTCTGTAGTTGCTGATAATTTTATTAGATGGGTGAAGTAAGGAACTTTTGCTTTGTTTTGCTTAAGGGATGGGTTTTTTTTTCTTCTGTCAGGGAGCCCTCTGTGCAAGGAACTGGGGAAAGTTCGTGACCACTCAGTGTTTTTGTAGGAAAACTAAGACTCACGACACGATGACTCCTGCAGCTTCCTGCCCTAGGAGGGACAAAAGCTACAAATGCAGCGCTGCAGATCTCCCCTCATTTTTCACTCTAGACTGTGTTGTTTAAAAGCCACCCACTCCCTAGATTAAAGGAGACACAAGCCCCGCTGAACCCAACATGGCCTGCTTCAGTTATTAGCAAAAAGAATTTCCTCTCCAGTTAAATACTGTAGGATTTGCATAAACTATATTAAGAGCGATTTCTATATTAAGCAGACCTGCCCTCGAACCATCAGAGGCAAATGAACTTTTACCAGAGAGCTTTCTGAGGCAGAAACATATATCTAGGAGTTATATGCTGGGTTTTAATAGAGCCTATTCTACAATGGCATGTTTTCCATATTGTGTTACTAAAACTAATAATGAAGCAGTAATAAGGTAAATTGCTCCGTACCAAATCTAGACTGTATTGTTGAAAAATCACACAAATAGAAAATAACTCAAAGCCTGTTTTTAACAGAGTGGTTGCTGAAACCAAACTTTCTCAAAGATCAGCATTAACAGCATTTTTCTGCCTTTAGAACAAAAATCATAACTGAATCTTTGGCATTCTGTCCCTTCCCAGTTTGCTCGGCTTTACTTTCTCATCCCGTAGCATTTGCAACAAAAAGGGAAGCACAGAACTGTAGGTCTCTGTGCTTAGATTTAATTCTGGAAAACCTTTTCCTTTGACAATCTTCATCACGTTGTGTGTTTGCAGGTGTGTGTGTGTACACGTGTATTTGTGTCAGGAAAGCACAGGCTCTAACTCTGGGAGTGCAATAGATACGGGAGGGGAGCGGTGCCCAGCGCAGATGGAGTTCTCGTTACTGAAATGATAACTTCTAGCTAACACAATAAGAGTGTCACTCTTTCTCACCTTGCAAAGAGAGTTTGCCTATTTCTGATCATGACATAAAATACTCACTTTTGAGTCTGGGCGTGCTTGAAACACTGAGCTCCTCGCTGCATGTGCTGTAGATGTCACTGCTGTCTGATTGCGCTTGAATTAACACTCTGTTTTGACTTCTGGAAAATGCCTAAAGGACAATGCAAAAAGCTTTTGTGAATTTGTTTTTAAAGAAAGAAATCCGGTTTCTTCGTGTTTCCATTTAGAAGGCAGAGAGTGTGTGAACTGTGGAGCAACTGCTACCCCTCTCTGGAGAAGAGACGGCACCGGGCATTACCTGTGTAACGCCTGCGGGCTCTACCACAAAATGAATGGTCAAAACCGACCTCTCATTAAACCTAAACGAAGGCTGGTAGGTGACTCTGTTTCTCCTGGCTTTGGGGATAAATTCGGAAAGGGGACCACACGTAGGCACAAGTCAAACGTCTCATCTCTGCTCAGCCCCTGTGCAGAGCTGAGCTTACTGTACATGGGGGTCAGTCACGCCGAGGTCACTGGCACGCCTGGGGGCAGATCTCCCCCTCCTCCACCACCCCCAGCCCCAGCATCCCCGGCACAGACCAATGTGCTGCTGCTGAGCCTGCTGAGCGTGCCTCTGTCTCGAGCCTCCCTGCATCTCACAGTGCATGCGGGATATCGTGTATCCATCTCCCTGCTTATCCTCGGATGACAGCTTTTAATTTAATTCCTCGTTTATTTGGCCTCTCGGGACATTTTGGGTGCATACTGGGAGTGAAAGGGTTATGAGCCTGAATGTCCTCCACCATGTACTAAAAAAAAGTTCCAGCTCCAAAAAAGCAAAACAAATCAGATGAGTCAAAGCTACTGCTCCGTACTTAATAATTATTTGTATAAAAGCCATGAAGTAATTTTCACTCTTATATTCTCTGGCAATTTTAATATTGGTTCCCTCCCCAGACAATCCCCTACTGTTTTGGGGGGATTTTTTTTGGTTTTTTTTTGGTTTTTTTTTTTTTAATCCTATTATTTTTCCATGGAGTCACCTATACTTTGTATTTTCATTTGAGTGATTTAAAAAAAATGTCCTTTCTAAGCTCCTGGTAGTAGTTTCCTATCCGGATATCTGTACGTTAAAGATAAGGAAACTTTGTGTATCTGTTTCCTGACTCTAAAAGCTTTAGAGAGTTTCTATAGGCAAGCCTTGCCAGTCATGCTTGCTGTTTTGAAATTTCTAATACATTCTACTCCACAAATAATGCGTAAAATGCTAAGAATAATAAATATATTTTTTTCATCTTTTTGATTTATGGTGCCTAAGTCTCTTAGCTATTCGTGGGCACATTTCAATGAGGTTTGGAGAGCAGAAAATTGGCATTACTGCTCTAACACTGGGATGGGATACAGAAGATTTCTGTTGTGAGTCAGAATTTCAACTATGCAAGCTTCTTAATGACTTGCCTTCTAAAGTGACTGACATATAGAAAAATGTTAAGACAACAGTGTAACATTATCATCTCTCAGGCTCAAGTGCTTTCCAGTCTGAATGGGACAGGCCATAGAGTTAAGTAGCATAGTTGAATATCAGTAAGCCATCTCAAATATGCAAACATAGGTCTCCACCTTCCAGCGTGTTGGGAGACTGTTGTACTCGGCTCCCTTCAAGAGGTTTTGGGGGGCACTAGAGAGGTTTTCTTTTAGTGTAGTCATTTTAATGTTTTGTTTTAATTGATTTACAGCTTTGTTTATTGCCCCTTTTTCCACTGTAGTTTGCTTGTTTGTGGGGGAGAGATGTCCGTCTTTGGGAATTTGTTCATCTGACATGCAATAGCAAAGTGATCATATTAATAATGTCAGTGTTTGGACGTCTGGCATTAATTGTGTTTGGGTTGCATGAGTGTACTTGCAGTAGGGGGTACTGCCGCTTTCTGCCTTTGGCCTGTTCTCACAGGCGAGTAAGGGACTGAAATATATGAGTCTCTGAGGGCCTGATTCTTGCCTTAAGCTGCTGAGCCATCCATCGGCTTTGGGAGTTAGGGAACCATGGCGTGAATCAGGAGCAAATGATAACAGAACCTGATGCTCCTCTTCTGGGACCTGGGTCGGTCTGTGCTTCAAGAGGCACCAGCTCTTCAGCGGAACCGGCAGGCAGGGGAGCACACAAAGTTCTGTCTGGGAAACCCACCACTCCAGACTCTGCTCTCTGCTCACAGAGATGCCCCACACATTAGCATGAGCTTCACTGCTGCTTCACCCGATGGCTCTCAATAGCTAATTGCAAAAAAGTCGAGGCCCTGGGGAAATTGCCACCATTAGAAAGTAAACTCTACTAATTTAAGGAAATAAAATATCGAGTCCTCAGTAGTAATCAAATTGCACAAAATGGACTGTATTTTGACTAATTCTAGAGGCAGGACTGAAGCTTTCTAATACAAAATTATTTCCCAAAATATGGGGCGCAATTAGTCCGTCCATGAGACTTTATATGATACCATGCTTGCACAAAGAACGTATTATTGTGGGGTCTGCTAGACAAGGGCCCATCCAGAAATTACTGGCTGCCTGCTGTTCTACTTTTCCTGTTCTCATTTTGGGAGGTGGGGTGGCATTTTTTTTTTCCCCCCACCTTGGTTTCAGCAGAGCAATAGTTTTAGGAAAGGGTTGTGGAATTATTTTTTCTTTTCTTTTTTTTTTTTTTTTCTTTTTAAGACAGTTGTTTGAGGGCTTTGTCAGCCAAGGAACTGAGTAGGGACAGAGGCAGCAGTCAGCAGAATCATTGCTGCAAGGCATGAAATTTGGTTTGCTAAATATTTAAAGAAAGTTGGAGCCGGTTTTGTTTTCTCCCTTTCACTTGTAAATGGAAACTGAATTTTCAGTGATGGCTCTGATAAATACTGCACCCAGTTAAGTAATGCAGTTGGTTTTCTTTTGTGTACATCTTTAAAGGGCCGGAGTAGGGGTAAAAATCACATTCTTTAAGATCATTCTCTCTTTTCAAACCCAGTCCCAACATTGACACAAACTAAATTGGTCATTAAAAAAAAAAAAAAAAAAAAGCTGATGTGTTTTCCATGAGGCATTATAGAATCCTGCAAAGGGAAAAACTGAATAAATCAGATGAAGTTTTCCCTTCTAAAATTTTTGTTTGTGGAGTTAGAGAGGTAGCATTTCTCTCCTTCTCTCTTCCCCTGCACACTTGGTGCCACAGGGCTTGAAGCTGCATTTCTCACAGGAGAATATTGGAGTTTAAACAAAAACCTTATGGCCACAAAATATAAAACCAACAGGAGCTTTCCTTCAGCCCTGAATATACTCTGTAAAATCTTACAAAGTTCTACCCAACCTAAATATTGAGTCCAACTTGACCTTTCTCATGATCTCCCTTCTCCTGCTGATACACTTTTAATTTTCTTTTTCTTTCGGTTAGTCAGCGGCTAGGAGAGCAGGGACTTGTTGTGCCAACTGTCAGACAACCACCACGACCTTATGGCGACGAAATGCAAACGGGGACCCAGTTTGTAATGCCTGCGGACTCTACTATAAATTGCACAATGTGAGTATTTACTCATCTCATGTGTTGCTGCTTGCCTAGCTGGGATTGATGTCTTAACTGCATGGTGCACACTAGGCTTTTATTGGTTTCAGGGGTTTGGTTGTTGTTTTATTCCTTCCCCCTGTCTCTAAGGTTCCCCTGGGAAGTGACAGCCATTCTTTGTCAGCATAGTGATGCTAAGTTCAGTGACATTACAATGTATTAGCTTGGCTTCTAAGCTTGGGCAAAATAGAGCTACCACACTTGGTTTTAACTAAGCGTGTGTTTTAACTAAGCGTGTTCCCTCCGGAAACACAAAGGCCATTTGGAATGGGCTCTGTGCAAAAAGTAATCCTGATGGGGCATATTCATTTTTTATTAAAAAAATATATAATTCTATCAAAAGCTTTGTTTAATTATATATATTTTTTTAAAGAAATTAATCCTAAGCAGGAATCGCTTGACATGTTGGAATGTTAATTTAAACTGTAAGTAACAGAGGTTACTGGTACAAGATTGCTCATGTCTTAGGACTGAATTTGGGTCAACATGTGCCTCCTAGTTTGATCTCTTCTATTAGGAAATGAATGAGGACTGAGGGTAAGCCTACAGGAAAGAGACTCATCAGCTGCCAAATTCAGTTCAATTTGTTTTTCATGTCTAGGGGGTTTTTGTGTGTGTGGTTTTATTAAACAAATCAATATAAACAAGTTCTGTAGAGAGAAACACCATTTTTTTTTTTTTTTGGCCAGAAAAAGGTCTCCATCCAGGAAAAACACATGGGGGCTGTCCAAATATTTTCATTTTTGCACAATAAGGTCATTTTGTCTGCATGAGCCTGATTTTCTCATTTCTTGCAGGTGAACAGGCCTCTGACCATGAAAAAGGAAGGAATTCAGACCAGGAATAGGAAAATGTCCAACAAATCAAAGAAAAGCAAGAAAGGCTCCGAGTGTTTTGAGGAACTATCCAAGTGCATGCAGGAGAAGTCGTCTCCCTTCAGTGCTGCTGCCCTGGCTAGTCACATGGCGCCCATGGGGCATTTGCCACCCTTCAGCCACTCTGGACACATCCTACCAACACCTACCCCCATCCACCCATCTTCCAGCATCTCATTTGGACATCCACACCCATCCAGCATGGTTACAGCCATGGGATAAAACCCGATGACCAAAAGACCTGCCCAGAGATTAAGAACATGGGGCTTTGCCTAAGATGACAGCAAGTAAGAAAATGTTCTGCCAAGAGGAGAATGTAGAGATGGCAAAAGGGGATCTTTTGCTTCCATGTGGTTTAACTCTTAAGCTGGACTAAAACCTTGCAAATGATGGGCCTTCTACAGAAACATGTATTGGTGCCTGTAATGCACTTTGCCCCCTCAGGTATAAGGAAAAAAGAACTCACCTGTTTGATATTTAATGGTCCAGCAGGAAGTTAAAGGTGGCAGAAGCTGAAGGAAAATGCTTGGAACTGGTTTTCCTTTCTCTTTTTGTTATTACTGTGAATATTGTAAAGAGATATAAGCAGCCTCCCAGGATGGAATCGGCTCATTAGAAGCCAGACATGCTGGATTTCTATCACGGACTTTGTTTGGGATGGGGGGGGGGGAAGGAAAAAATGTTTATAAAAACATAATTTTAAAATGAAATCAGACACAAAGTCATATTTATTTTGCTCTTGTTTTCCACAAAAAAGCCTCAACCCCTCTAATTGCATGTTTTTGTGCTGTTGTTTGCAATGGCTACCCTATAAGAAAAAATTGCCTTCAAAACAAGGAGGGGGGGATCATATTCATCAGTCCCCTGAGATTAGCTCCATCCTCCATCTCTCTTCTATACCAAACTATCTATGAGGAAGGGGAAAAAGACTTGGGGGGGGGGGGGAACAAAGCTAACATGTAGCTATAATATGGGATTTTTAATATGCCCAAGATGGTGTTTATTTTGACACAATTTCTTCATTCTTTTTCCTAACATGAAAGGTTTATTAAAAAAAAAAATATCAACCCCCCCTCCCACCTACTGTATTGTTGCTCAAAACAGACAGCTAGATCAGACAGACTGTTGGGAAAAATCTCTTGAGAAGGCAATCCAGCTCTAGAAAGGGGTGAGATACAGGCATTTACCAAAGTGTGTTGCAGCTAACTTCTAGCACAACAACCACCATCGCAGGGCATAAAAACATCCAGCTCACAGACTTTAGAGGTTTGAAGCATTTTGTTCTGTTGTGTTGGCAGCTGTCGCTTAAAAATGCAGATTAGCTGCTTGGGTAAACTTACGGCAGTGTGGCCACCACCACATTGACGCGCAGCGTGTGCTGTCTCAGGCATCCAGGCCCCGGTGGACTTCACAAGGAGGAGGGAGGAAGGGCAGAAATGAGGTTGAGATCACTGGAGAGGGGAGAGAGACAATCAGTTTGAGCTTCACACATCCGTCAAATCCAAGACACAGTGACAGCTGATGAGATGAGGGAAAACATCGTTCTAAGAGGAACGCCCGTTTTCTGTTGCCTATTTTATACAGGGGAAAAAAAAAAGCCAAACAAACAAACAAAAAAAAAAGCCAAAAACACCCAAACAAACTAACAAAAACAACTGAAAAAAATTAAATCTCCCATTATCAAACCATTTTGTACGTAAATGAATGAAAACAAAGCTATTGCCAATGTGAAGTGTATTCTATTGATTGTTATGATCTGATGCCTCTCGTGAACGCAAGCTCCAGTATAACATACAATGTACATATTTAGCTATACTTCTGATGAAAATGCCCCAATGAACAGAGGGGTTTGATAATGTAAACCACGTAAGCTTAACTCTGTGACAAGCTTTTTATTTAAATTTTTTTTCCTTTTTTTTTTTTTTTTTTTTTGATCAAGGCAATTGTATCTACTGCAAAAGTCCTGCTTTAGGAAAAAAAAAAAAAAAGACATAACAAAAGAAAAAAAAAAAGGATGTACATTAGTTTTTTTCTAAACATGTAATTCAAGTATTTGATAATGAATTAAGAACCAAGCAGCCATGAAAATCCTGCTTTCCTCCTTTTCCTGGTCTGCATAGGCATATAGGTGCACTTTGTAATGAAGTGGAAATAAATGAGAAACAAAATTGGTTGGAAGAAATCATAAGCATTTTTAATCTACTGAGGTAAAATGTGTGTCCTTTTTACTTTTTACAATGGTACAGTTGTACATTATTTGTACCCAACTCAAATTTCTGTAGGATTTGGGCAGGGGGGCGGGGAAGGGATGTGGGTGGAAGACAGGGATTACTGATACAGTTGACAAAGTGCAATATATTGTCAGTCACTGCAGCATAGACAACAGCAGTTGAGATTTAAATTATTTTGTACTTGTATCAACATAAAAAAAATCTTCAGTATTTTCTGGTTTTATTTTAATTTTTATTTTGCTTATTTTTGGATTAGTGAACTAAGTTATTGTTAATTATGTACAACATGTTTATATATTGTCTGTAAAAAGTGTATGCTTTCCTCATATTCCTTCAAGGTGAATATTGCTAAGAATAATAAAATACCTTTTTTGTGAAAGTACCTGTGCCCAGCTTCATGTCATAAAGGCAGCTTTTAATAGGGACAGAGGAAAAATTATTGTCATCATTGTTGCCAGTAGAGTTATCAGCCCAAACTTTATGCAGAGCAGTCTATTGATATTTCAAAGACCCACCAGAGTAGGACAAAAAAAGTAGCTGCTGAATTATTTAGTATAAAAAGCACAGGTACAAAAGTTCATTCTCTGGTGTTGTTTTGGGGTGAAGTCATGCAGTTAAGTGCACTAAAGTTTCTAAACTAGTTTAAAATCTAAGATAGCAGTCACATTGCAGAGGAACTGCAATTTCTCTAGATGTGTTTTTAAATATTTTTTTCAGTGTTGTTTTTTTCAAGTTTTAGGATAAATAGTTTTCAATTAAAAACAAGTTTTAAAAGCACCATAAAGAAGGAAAATTAGCCAGCTGCCTAATGGGTTTCAAGGCAAATTAGACTGGGCAAAGTTTTCTGTGGGTTCTTGCACTGCTGTAAGAGGCAACACTGCCAACCTGAAAACCTGTTTCTTACCATTTGGCATCATCCGTGGCATTAAGGGAGCAAGGGGGGATGGCCAGTCTGAAGCTGCTCAGTGCTGTCCTGGGAACAAGGGGTGCAGCTGCGAGTGCAGGGGGTGTGCATGTGGGCTGGCATGTGGGGACAGAGAAGAGTAGTTGCCAGGCAGCTCTCCCATGGTCATAACTTTGCGGCTGCTTTCATCACAGCGTTGGGTCTGATCCACACAAAGAAAGGAACCTTTTGGGGCCTTATGAAGTAAAGTCTTGCAAAGTCCTGGTGCCATGTATGGGGAATGAGTATTGCTGCTACTAAAACAGTATTTTCAAGAAAACTGCTAATGAACTTTGGGTTTCCTCCTTTGACCCCTTGGGAGTTGTCTCTCACTTCTGTGGAAACCAACCTGGGGATAACTCCTTACTCGTTAAGAAAAAAAAAAAAACAAGTTCCTTTTTCAGCATGTGTGTGCAAATTTCAGCCCTTTCTATCACTGCTTCTCTTTAACTGTGCAGCTTTCTCCCCAGCCCTGTTTGCAAACTCTGCTTATGAATGAGGAGTCTCAGCAGCTCTAGTGCTGAAGAAAGCACACGAAACTGGGACAAGGCCTTCCCGTATAATTTCAGACAAGTTAATCATCTCTCTAACGTGTTTAGCGAGGCTTAGTGCAAACACCCATTAAATAAAAGAAAAAAAAAAGAAAAAAAAAAAAACAGAAAAGAAGATAAAAGAAGAGAAAGGAAAAGGAAAAGAAAAAGCAGTTTATAGCATACCGTGCACACTTCATTTAAAAAGAAACACGTTTGTTTTCAGACAGGTTTAAAATGGGGTTGTAACTAAACTCAGCCACTCTCCATCCATATTTGAACAGATGAGATGAAGACAGAACAGAGCTAACAACAATCACTTTAAAATAATTTAGAATAATCATGCTGTTTGCTGCGGTTGCACATTACACAGCCGTTCAGGCTCTGATGAGGGCTTACCCTGGTGTTGCCTCTCTGCAGGCATTTTGCCAGGCCGGTATGATTTGCTTGCAGAATCAGGACCATGACCCATCAGTTTGTCAGCAGGGGTGCTGAGGCCCCCAGCTGCAGCCCCCAGTGCCCGGAGAAGCCTGCCTCTTTAGAGCGGGGTCTTCAGCAGTTCCTGCAACACAGATAACAAATAATCATGAGTTTGTCGGGTGGCACTAATCTGTGAAAGATCAAACCATCTCTCTGCAATGTGTGTATCATGTTTGTCTCCAGACATTTTGCATAGAGGAAGAAAAACAAACAGCAGGGAATGGAAATGGAGCAAGTGTGTAAAGTTCAATGTAACATGTAAGCACAGAGCAGATATCGTGGCAACAAATTGGGATTTACCGTCCTTTCACTAACACCAAACACTGGGGGACAGGCTTTTTGTGAGGGGGGAACCCTGACATTACTTGCCTTTGCTTCCCGTTGTTGGGATTATTGTTTTAAGCCGTGCTTAATTGTCATGTCTCCATGGCCACATCAAAAGCCAAGAAGATTAGGTTACAGGGAGTGTTTGATGTCAAAATACAAAATAAATAAAAGGAAAGCTGAAAATGTGATGCATTTTCCACGATGTCTAGTGAGGTTTTTGCCTCAAACATCTTTTTTTTTTTTTTTTTTTAATTTATTTTGCAAAGGTTGCAATTTAATGACAAGATTTCATTTAGTTATTTCCAAATTACTTCACTACTTTCCTGCAACAGCTCAAAAGGGTTAATATCTCCTCTTTGATGGCAAACATGGTATAATTAACGCAAACTTCTTAAATATCCCAGTGACCTGTAGATGGCCACATGAGAATTTTGTTATTTACTGACTTGCCAAACGTTTATTGCTTATAGCAGGACAAGTGGGAAGCAGGCATTAATTCTGATGCTGTTATCGATGATTGCGTGTAAAGTTCATAGCAGAGAGTGCCTATATGTCAACTGCAATTAAACATTCCCCTATTTTTTTTAAATGAATTTCACGTTGGTGGAGGGGGGAGTGGGCTGGCAGCTTTGCAAACTGAAATCCTGCCCATCCACAGAGCAGGCATGACACAGTAGGACACAGGGCAACTTCCCCTTACCTGCAGCCTGCAAAAGAAAACAGTCTGGCGCCATGGAGCATTTGATCCTTGGCTTCTCCACAGAGACAGTCAAATCAGTACCAACTGTGGCAGGGCACAGAGGGAGATTTTGTGGTGTGACATCTCTCCTTGGAAACCAGCCTGTAAAACACCAAAAATTAAGCCAAAAGTATCTATCAGGTGAATATGTTCATTTATCACCAACCTGGACTGGATTAGAATGCATGACCTAGAAGTAAAATGCTTTGTTTAGCCCAACTCCCTGGGCCATCTGGTCCTCGCAAGTAAACATTTCTAAGTGAGATTAAGTGACTGTTCTTTAAGCATGGTGATATGAGTGCAAACCAGGCTGCTCTGGATCTGACAGATCAAACCTCAGCATCAGGACAGCCGGTTGGTGCCCATTCAAAGACACCATTTGCTTGAACAGCTTTGGGTGCAATTCTCCATGGTGCCGGCTTTGCAGTCAATCCTGATTCAGTCTGATGTGTCTCTCTCAGATCCAGAGCTCATCCTAAATCCAGGGCTCAGATTGTACCAAGGTGCTGCTGGGGGGTTGAGGGCCCCATGAGGGGAAACCTATGGAAGAGACTGCCATAAGAACTACATGACATTTGCAGTAAGAACTATGTTGCATTTCTGAGTATCAGAAGCTTGGCTGAGCAAAATGCAATTGCAGAGTAGGAGATACAGCAGAAAAAACATCCAGCAGGTAGTAACACAATAGAGAACTAACCCCTCCTTCAGGGAAAGGCTTCAACACACTGTTGAGGGAGGGAACTGCTACTGTTTGCTTTATAAAAACTGAATCAGGGAAGTATAACGTTAACCCAGCCTATGCAGCAATGCCAGGGATAAAACGGCTCTCCACCTTATTCTGCTCCTGTGCCTCTCTTTAAGGTTCTGCATGCTGGGCTGCAAGGAGTTATTTAGAGGCAAGTTGGCTCTGGCTTAGGAGGGTGGAGAGCACATATAAATCATTTGGAGTTGGGCCTATCAATGACAGAACATGAATATGGACTCCTGTTTCTCCTCAACTCTTTTTCACCAAAGTCTTCCCCATTACTTTTATTTTCCTCTGGACCTTGATTCAGCTCCTGATGGCTCTTTATCAGGCAGAAAGGACATGTCAGATTTCTTTACTTGGGACACAAGATCATTATGTTGGCTGTTTCAGTTTTGATTTTTCATCTCTGGTTCTTTCCTTCACTCTCACCTGCCCACACTGGCAGCTGGTACTGGTAGCAGGCTATACTGCTAGAGTGATTCAAGGGTGTCTCTGTAAATCCCTACAGGAATTACTGTAAAATTCAGATTAATTTACCATCTCCTGTTGCATTTCGGCCCACCTGCTAGTGGGCTTCTCTTCTCTTATGTAGACTCTTGTAAACTTTTGAATGAATAGCCCCCCCATTTTGAGAGTTAACCTGTTAGAACTAGATGAACAGGAAGGAACAGACCAAAACCATTCATGCAACCCTTGTGCCCACAGGCACTTTGGGCTGCACACTATTTTTCTCTGTCCAAGCATAATTCTCACCAACACAGGCAAGATGTTCTTCATGATGAAACAGATCTCAGGGGACAGATCACTGACTGACTGGTATCAGGACTCACCCCAATCCCTCACACACTAATTTTCTCATAACAAGCAAAGTTACAGCACTCCATGCCTCAGTTTCCCCTTTCAAAACAGGTATAAAAAAGCCATGACTTGCCCTATCAGCCATGTACAAGTGTTGACATGCTGCAGTCTAGCAGACTTCTGGGCAAGTTCTAACAAATGCCAGTCTGTGGTGTGTGCTGATAGGCACTGGATAGTGCACTGGGCAGAGCACTCTTCTCTCTAGGTTAGAGGCTCCCCCCGCCCTCACTGTAAAGCTGTTACACTGCCATTAGCCTCTCCATACAGCTGTCTGTGGCAAAAATGACACGCTGAAGAAATTAAGTCATCGTAGTGTGTCACCCGGCTGCTCCCAACTGCTGTACACACACACACAGAACCCTATGCACACGCACACACACACGGCCTCCAGCCACAGCCCACTGTGAAACAGCTCTTTCTCCATCTCCCATGCTGTCAGCCCCTGACCTTCCTTTCACATGCTCTAATGGTCACTAGAAAACTGGGAGAGAACACAGTCACAGTATTAAATAGCCCTAATTTGTCTCCAGGCCTTTCCCCTCCTTCCCCCGCCTCAGTCTCCTGCGACTTAACGTTTAAACCAGCTGAAGTTTACAACAAATCAAAGCCTCCCTGTAGGCCCAGATTGTCTAAATACGGAAAACAGGAAGTGAGTAACCTTCAACGGGAAATTGTTCATCCGATGGAGGCCAAGACCCAAGGCCCGGCGCTTTCCAGTCCTGCCCCGACACAGGCAGACACAGTGTGTACCGAACAGACACTTGGTGTTTCACAGGAGGGAGTGGTTTAGGGAAGTTACTGCTTCTCCTGCAGTCACGTTGTGGCTGCTTCAAGAAAGGAGATGGTGTTTATGCCTGTGCAGAACAGTAAATGGGCAGCTGGGGAGGGTTTTTTTAAAGAAGATTGGTCATGGGATGGAGAAGCAGACAAGGGTTAGAGTAGAAAACAGAGATGATGCATGAATCCAAACTAAAACCGCCTCTTGCTTCCTACGAAGGTGAAGATAGTAAGAGCACCACAAACGACATTGGGCTGCTTCCAGCACACAAGGGTGGGAAGAGGTTTTGTGTGACAGCCCACTGGCTGATGAAAAGGAGAATGCTTCATTTCCTAAGCAGAGAGAATAATAATTTATTTTTGTAGAGTAGCTTGCCTGCTTCCCCCCACCAGGAAAGATCCCAAATTATTTTACCGGCTGTTTATCTAAGGCTTATATTATTCACTACTGAATTGCAACCATTACTGGGGTGGAACACAGCAGCTGTTCAACAGCTCAAAACAATGCCCCTTTTTTTTTACAGAAGGTCATATTAAGATCCCCTCTAACTGAAGGTGAACTTCTTGTTACGTGCTGCATTCACTGGAATAAGGCTTTGCTCACAATTGTACTTCTGCCAGAATCACAAAATCACCAAAGAAATAGGATGTACAAACACATCCAGGCATGCCTGAGTCCTTCCACTACAATTCTCCACAGGGCTAATGAATCATGTACCACAAAATGGGCCCTCGGTCATAGATAACTTTCTTCTGCCCCACTTGGAGCCTTCACCTATGCTAATATTCCAGTTTTGCTCTGGGCAGCTCATGGGGTAAGCACCAGCAATGAAGCCTATGGTCTCCAATTTGAGAAATGGACAGAGAAAAAAGAAAGTATAGTCTGATTTGGAGTTTGGCACCACCATCGAGGAGATGTGAATTGTTTGGTCCTGTCCTGGTTTCTTGACCCAGGACTGTGTGTTCTACAGATGAAAAACACTCCTAGCAGATGCGCACACATGGGACAGTCAGTCTCCAAAGGACATTCACATAGAAGACACAGGTGGAGTTAGACCTACCTGTCTGTGGTGCTGCAACTCTGCAGAGACTGGGGCTTGAGAAAAATGTACAGCAAGGGGTAACCCTTGGACTTTTGGAGGAGGAAAAATTAGAGGTGAAGCTTCTAGTCAGATCTCTTTGTTGCAACATTTCAAGTATTGCTCTGAACCTACTTTTTACAATTACATTTTAAATACTGATTTTGGGCAGAAATATTTTTACTCTTGCCCCTGCAGCCTTTTTCAGCAGTGTTTTTTCCAGATTTCTCATGGTTTACATAGGTGAGTAAAATTGGACTTGTGGTATTTACTTCACAGAGATTTTCTCTCATGCATAATGATGAAGTTTGGTTGGATGTTTTGTTAACAAACCAGCTGGCAGGGAGAAAGATGCTCTTAATCAAATGGCCTCTCTGCCTCTCTGGGGAGAACTCTGTCTTTTTTCCCATCACAACAGGTTTCCTCTTTGTTCTCTGGTGGGCAGGTGTTGTCCCACTGGGATGTGGAAAAGGGCAAGCTCTGATCCCATTAGAGATAGCCCCATTGGTAACAGATCAGAGGGGCATCCCTAGGTTGTGGGAGAGTATGCCTGTCTTGCTTCACTGCCTGGTGAATAATAGAGCTGTCTCAGTGATACTTGCAGGATTTTTAACAGGAGTCCTGTTCTCCAGAGGGACAATGAAAGGGAAAGGAACCCGGAGGGTGATGGCTGTGTCTGGCATTGCCAGAAATCACAGCTGGTCCTGCAAGTGATGAGAACAGAGATGATGCTTCTGTCCAGGAAAGATGCAAATAAATGTTCTCCCACTGCATCATCTGCTTTACCCTTTCTCCATCACTTCCACAGCAGGCTGACTTTGAGGAATGTGGAAGTTAATTTTGCTCCAGCAAAGGCAAGACACAGATAATCCCAGAAATGGAAATGCTACTGTAACCCTACAGTCTCAGACACACCTTGGTCCTTTCACCTTGAGGGTTACAGCAGCTCTGTTCTGACTTTCTGGGAAGAAAGACTGTGTGTGTGAGTTAAAGGAGGTCAGGGAGCTCCAACCACATCCCTGGCCTGGATGAGATGACCGGGGAACAAAGGTTGTGACTTGCCAGTGGAGCCTGTCTGCCTGCAGTCCAGACATAGCATGGAGTAGTTTTTCTTCTGATGACCTTGTGCTCAGAAGAACTGAGATAGCAGCAGGGATCTCCAGTGCATTTCCTTCTTCTGTGCTTTCTAAAGTGATCCAGGAAGTAAGTCCACTGTGCCCAGGAGCTTCAGACTAATGAGATTGGGAATAGGTTCTATACCTGCTTAATTCAGAGACTGAGACTGCTCAGTTAAGGCAGGATTTATCTACCTTGCATAGGGTTGTGGCAATCCATTAGTCTGAGTTAGTGCAGGCCTTGGACGTGGTCACATCCCAAGAATGGAAACTTGAAGCTGGATACACGCAGCAGCCAAAATATGCAGCTCTGACTGTAAACCATACTATAGGCACGCTCACAAAGTATGCACCAGTGCTGTGGGCCAAAGGCTTGTCCAAACGAAACAACAGCTCTTACACACACTGTGTCCATATACAGCCTCCTTGAATTTCCTTTCTTTGGCGCGATCTCTTAGGTCAGTGTCATTTCAGCTCCAGCAAATCTGTCCATGAGGGTCCCACACCTGCTCAGAAAAGACTTCAAGGCATTCTCAAAGGACTTAACACTGAGCTCCTGAGTCAATGCATAGAAATGATAGGACAAGGAGCTATGGTTTTAAGTTCAGAAAGGATAGGTTTAGACTGGATATTAGAAAAAAGTTCTTTAATTTGAGGGTGATAGAGCACTGGAATGGGCTGCCCAGAGAGGTGGTGGAGTCCAAATCCCTGGAGTCATTCAAGGTCAGGCTTGATGAGGCTCTGAACAACCTGCCCTACGTAGAGATGTCCCTACTTGTGTAGGGAGGTTGGACCAGATGACCTCTAGAAGTCCCTTCCAGCCTAAAACATTCTATGATTCTATGAATGCAGCTACCTCAGGTAGAGTCTCAATGGGGCCAGCCTTGAATATGGACTTCATGGGAGTCTCTGCAACTCCAAACTCAACAGCAGAGCATCTACACTTGGTTGTGTCAGGACTCACAAGATGAGAGATAGTACCAGCATGTTAGACAGCTGGCTATATTTTAACACACTCCTTTTACTTTCTTTTCCCATGTTCTTCCTTAGAGCTACATGGAAATTACCCTCTTTTTGGCCTAAGCAACCTGCACCAGTTAGACATCTTCTCATCTGTACTCTTTCTTGGTGCTCTTATCTGAATGTTTCACTCTCTCACTTGCATTCTTGATGAATTTACCCCCATGGCTCTCAAACCAGCCAGAGTCCTTTACTTCTGCTGCACCAGGGCCTGGAAAGACTGGTGATTCTCCCTGCAAAGCCATGACTGCGGGGCACTCCTCCACACAATCCAGCCCTGCCACTGCTAGCCCTGCCTGAAATCACCACCCCTGCTCAACCTTCCTGCAGGCTGCTTTCACTTTTAGCCCAAATGCTGAACAAACCTAGCTCTCCCTTCATGTATACGTATGTATATATTTATACACATAACCCCCACCACAGAAAGAAACCTATTTTGCAAGGTTTAATATGCTCCAAGTTCTGCTGTGGACTCTTCCTCTTTTGTTGCAGCTGTGGTTTTAGGGCAGGCTTTGTGGGTTTGAGAGAGTCCTTGGATGCCTTGGGAAATGTTCTGCAAAAGCAGAGTTTCTCTCCATGCATTCTGCACTCCAGCTGCCAGGTCCTGAAATCTCTGTGCACAGGATTTCCCCTTTTGAGATGAACACAAAATCTACTTGCCTTTCAGGCATAGTTTCTGATTGATACTACTCATTTATGCCTGCAGTGTCAGGCAAAGAAACAGGAGAGCCAGCTGGACTCCCTCCTATATCAGCAGCAGCTCTAACTGAGCCCCAACACCACATCAGGATGCTCCAAATGAATATGAATATGCTCCACCTCACAGACAAGGCAGCCCTGGGGTGGCTGGTATAAGCTGCTTTGCCACAGCTCTGAAGAAAGTTGGATTTCACCCACTACTGTAATGTCTCTGTCCATGACACTGGAGAAGCAATAGTACTTACCTTGTAGAAAATAAGGGAGAGCCTACAAGCACCAATTAAATGAAGGAAAAGCACTCTCTGCCTGTCCTAGTTACTCATGAAGGAAAGTAACTTTGGTCTAGGAGAGGATTAGCCTAACACACCTTGCTACCTCCTGCTGCTTTAGTGGCTCCAGCTCACAGTTTTGTGACAAGCTGGGTGCTTGACAACAATATCTCTTTGAAATGCCATGTATACTGCTTGGGGTTTGAAAAAGTCTTGCTCCAGCATAGGGTAGTTGTCAATATGCATGAAGACAAGCTTCCTGGGGCTGGCTTGGGGCGAGGAGGGGACAGCTCAGGCAACAAAAAAAAAAATGATTAAACCATAGCACAAGGCAGGTCTGTGCTCCTAACCAGCTAAACAGCAACTTGGCCCTGTAGTGTTAGAGCAGCCTTAAGGTGGCTCTGACAGGCAAAGCACACAAATCCTGTGGGGAAAAAAAAAAACCAACAACAAAACACAATAACCCACAAAGCAACAGAAATGTCTCATAAGGTTTTAAAGCACAGTTGTTCAGCTTTGCCTATTTGTACGGGAAGTGGGAGCCATGGCTCCTGAACATGGAGCTGGCAGGCGGCATAGGAAAAGGAGAGGGAGGCAAGATATGTGGCTGAGGAATTTGCAGCCTTCAAGTTCCCTCTCTCCCACCTCCTCCTCTCGCAGGAAATGAAAGAAACCTCTTTTGTGGAAGGAGGATGGTAGGTGTGCATGCATGAGTATGTGCTGGGGAGCAGCCCGGCCTTGCAGGCTCCTTCTCAGCATGCAGGGCAGTGGTCTCACATTTGTGCCTGGTGGCCATGCACACCTGCCCAGTGGGCTTGCACACACCATGTGCATAGTTGTGCTGAAGCGCTTAGGGACGTTTCTCAGAAATCTCCTCATGCGTGTCTGAAAAGGTGGATCAGCCAACGGAAGCAGCAAAACCACCAGCATGCCCAGGCCCCAAGTGACTGCCTTTTCACTTATTTTTTTTTTTCTTCTGTAAAGCAGCTCCCCCTACTTCTTCCTCCTTCCCTCCCTCACTCTGCCCTACTGTACCGCAACCCTGGAGTGGCAGAGCCTGAAACTGGAAGAGAGCAAAGGGGAAAAAAATGTCCATGGCCACTGCAAAGAGCAATGCTGGGGGCCAAGGATGGCAAAACTGGCCATGGGTATGGCCATGTGCAATTACTGCTGCCCTCAGTAGGACGTGAGCAGGGAGCAGAGCAGAGCAGGCAGACAGCTGCTAGCTCTGGTGTGAGGGAGAGAGGGAGGGAGACAGACCCTGAGGGGGAAAGGCAGCCCATGTGCTGCCCCTCATTACACCTCCCTCCTGCCTGCCACCATCCCACAGGCCAAGCAGTACAGCTCTTGCCTCCATGGAGGCCCACACCTGGGGGAACATGGTAGGAAAGGCAAAGGGAGCCAGCAGTAGTATGAGAACAGCCAAATTAATTGTCTTTCTCCCCTCTTCAAACCACAGTGAGCTGGTTGCCCTCTCCCAGGCTGCTCAGGCAGCTCTGTCCTCTCACAGAGATGATGGCGTCTGGGCCCTCATCACCTACCCTGACAGCTTCCTGGAGGCTGACACCACACAGGACAAGTTCACTTGTGACATTCCTCCAAGGGGGTCTCTTTTAGCCTCTGTTTCCACCATAATGGAAAAAGGGACAAAAGAATGGGCTGTGTATCCCCATCCACACCCACCGAGTTACGCAGTGTACCTGCACAGTGTGGCAGCCTCTCCTTAGGGCAACCTGGTGGGGTTTGTAGAAGGGAGAGGAAAAGCACAACTGGAGATAACACTTCTGGTTACACCTCTTCTTTATCAGGAAACGTTTCTTCTCGCCATGCTTGCTCCTGAGGCGGGTGTTGGCAGCTGGCTGAAGATTGAGAGGGCAGCCCAAGCCCCTTCCTTCTGCAGCCTAAAATGGTAGTCAGGACAGGCTGCCTCAGCACTGTGATGGTGAAGAGGTCGTTACCATCCTCTGTGGGACTTTTACCACCCAAGTTCACACCCACACAGCATCAGCTGGCCTCTGACACCTTCTCTTTGAGGAAACACAATGGATCCCCATCATATACCACAGATTTGTTTCTCTGAGTGTGGAGGAACACCCCATTTCCCAGCCAAGCCCCAGTATCAGGAGCACAGCCCCTTCAGAGATGCCACTGTTGGCATAAGAAGTAAATTGCACCAGAAGAAAATAAAACCTGCCCAAAGCCATCATTATAAAGGCAAACTCATCTGAAAGACAGAAAAGCTGGGGACTGAGAGGAGTAAAGGAAAGGGCTGTCCAGAGAATCCTGTTGGGAAGAGACACCAAGATGTTACAAAGATCCAAACTCTAAAGACGTTTTTTGGCACTGAGAGCCAAGATCTTCTTTCCTGAATAGCACTAAGACTATGTTCACCCCTTCTAGTTTTCTGGGTCAAAAATAAACCCTGCACAAATAATTTTTAAA
>JANIJG010014557.1:36917-46917 GCA_024611175.1 Megaceryle torquata
TATTTTGGTGTTTTTTCCTTAGTCACCTGATGGTCTCTGCTTCTTCAGACACCTACTTACAACCACACTTATTTCTTTTCTCTCTCAAAAAAATATAAAAATAAAAGAAAACAAAACCCACAAATTAAACAAGCAAACAAAAATAATAAAATAAAATAAAATATAATTAAAAAAAAAAACAAAACAACCCCCCACACTTTATTGCTAAAGAAATTAGTGGTATTTATTGCTCTCCACAAAGCCTATGAAAGCCTGTTATAGAAAGGAGAACAAAAAAGAGAGAAGGGGTAAAGAGGGATGAGATATGCTTGGGTTTTTTTTCTCTTTTCCCAACAGTCCAAAGCTTACAGCATCCATCCCTGCTTCGATGGCTGTATTTCCACATTGTTTATAGCCAATGGACACAGGGATGAAAGGCATAAGTAAAGGGAGAAGAAAGAATTGCATAATTAACTTTTTAAATTAATTCATGACCCAGTTAAAAGGACAAGGAGGGGGTTATTAATTAATTAAGGTGGGAAACCCTGTGGGCATGTGAGATTTAGAGAGTTTTAACTTACCAGCCAGGTTAAAAGGCTTTCTAAGGGTGTACTCCGCGCTTGGCGAATTTGGAATGCAGTTAATGCAAAAAGAAAAGGTGAAAATATGTTGTAAAAGGATTTTTTTCAAGGGGAATAAAAGGTCTTAAAAGACTGAAAATTAATTAGGAGGAATCCTGACAAATATTTCATCCAAATTTGAGAGAAAACCCAGCTGGCTTCTTGGCTTTTTTAAGCCTGTTTCGCTGTACTCAGCACAGTAGATGCTTGAGAAAGATAAGATTCTTGATAAAGATGAGATGCTTGCTAAAGATGAGATGCTTGCTAAAGATAGAGATTTTGCCACGAAACAGATTTTTTTAAATCTTCTCAAGTCCTAAGAATTTCAGCAGAACAGATAGATTAATAGCCATAGCAATAGTAGCAAAAAATAACTGATATTTAAGTAAACTTTTTTTGACTCTCTGGAGATTCTCCTTGCAAATGCAACACTTAATCAAAATACATTTTAAATTGGCCATCACGAGTCCCTTCTTTTCTCAGGCATTGTGACTGCAAATGCCCATTACAGTGTGTTTGCCTTTATCTCCTTAAAGACTCAATTCCCAGTTTCTTCCAGCACTTGTCTAGGTACCTCGGGGTAAAACTTAGAATCTAGGTGAGTTTAAGGAATCCTTATATTTTGGGGTATGGGGCTTGATTTTGTTTGGGGGTTTTTTTGGTTGGTTTGTTTTGGTTTTTTTTTTCCCTATTATCTTTCCTTATCTTGGTGTGTCATTAAGGTTTGTGGTTTTGAAAGTCAGGAAGAAGCCTTCCGTGAATTTCTGGCACAACCAACATTAAATACGCTCGACAAAGAGTAATTTTGTGAAATTATGAAAAAATATCTTTCTTGCCCACTTATTTGAAGTGGATCGCTTAGTTTACTGCATGTTTATTTAGCCCAACTAACACTTCAGTCATCTAATGATAGGTATCAAGACTAATCACTTTCAGCTGACTTTAAATGCCACCTTCTTTTGTTAGCTGATAATGGCTACCTGGCTCTGTCTCGTCAGTGGCTGGCAAAATCTCACTCACCGTTCAGATGTTGTCATAAAAGTTAATTATGCAGAAAATCTTGGCTTTTTCCCAGCTGCCCACCTTGGAATATCAAGAATTAAAATTTAAGTAAATAAATATAGAAATAAAAGCAATAAACAAAAGATGTCAGACAAAAAGATGTGAAAACATTGTTACAAACCATTTGAAAATTGGGGGGGGGGGAGAAAATTATGTCAGTAGAGACAGGCCACTGCTAATGGAATTTGGGTCTTTTTATACACAAAAAAAAAAATAAATGTCACAGTAGCTGCACTGTGTTACAGTTCCCTAGGCAAGCAGCAATCTTCATTGCTTTATGATTCTCTTTTTCTTTATCATACTGCAGCATTTTGGTGTGAGAATTTTAAAATTAAATGTCCTTATTGTGCAGGCAGGATGTCCAGTTTTATTCTATCAAATGCCACAGAAACAAAGGGAACAATCCATTTTTCCTGATAGAAGCCAACAGTTCGTAAGAGGTTTGAGATGAGTGTAAGGATACAATTTGCCTAGAGAGTGCCTGAGGATCAAGACAACCTGACTTTCCACGGAATGAGTCTGTCAGCTGGCATCTTGCAGTAATTGCTTCCCATGGCAGGACCTTACCAGCCGAGGGAGGACTGCTCTCGTCAACCCAAGAATCAATTTCTACAGTAGCTGAATGATAATTGTTTGCTAAGGCTCGGGGAACTTGTTGCCAAGCCTGCAAAAGGGGCTGAAGCTATGATTGGCACTCATTAACCTGGGATTTGGATTTGATGATTTACCTTAGTAGAAGAGTGTGTGGGGGTAAAGGAGGGAGAGGACTGCAAAATGTTCTTTTGTTTGGAAGAAACAAATGAGATCAACTGCAGAATGAGTATCTGAATGTCAAGCCTGAAACCATATTCGTCTTCACTCAAAGGGACCAAACAGCAAGCACCGTGAGGTGATTTGAATGCTTTTCTTCCAGCAGAAACACCTCCTTGGAATTTTTTTTTTTTTTTCCTGATAGATACCCCTGTTTGTGTGCTTTGTTCATTATGGTAAGTACATCCTGATGACCGGTGGCCTGAAGTTAGATTGACGACTTACATAGCAAAGAGGGTGGGGGAAGATAGGCTGGAGCTTCAGAGGACTAACTGGACTTCCACAGCCAAGTTTGTGTTGCTGCAAGAGGTGGTCACCTCTGTCTGCCCGCTGCTGCAGACATATGGTCCCACCTGCAGCTGTGCCCAGCAGTGCTCCCAGACAGCTGAGCATGGCATGTCCTGACCCTCACTAAAGTACGCCTGATGCCAGGTATTATGGCTGCCAAGGTTCCTCTCATCCAGCATTTCTTCTCCCAGGTGACCAGCGACAGGAGGAGAGGGAATGGGCTGAAGCTGCCCCAGGGGAGGTTTAGGTTGGAGCTGAGGAACAATTTGTGTGCTGGGAGAGTGGTGAGGCCTTGGAACAGGCTGCCCAGGGAGGGGGTGCAGTCACCAGCCCTGCAGGGCTTCCAGAATCATGTAGATGTGGCCCTTCAGGACATGGTTTAGTGGTCCTCGTGATGTTTAGTAGCCAGTTGGACTTGATGATCTTGGAGGTCTTTTCCAACCTTGATAATTCTGATTTTATCAGGTAGACCAGATGCCTGGAGTGTGATGTAGGGTATCAGCCCCGATGCTGCCTTTGCAGTTGTCCTTCCTAGTGCCCGCTGGTTATTTATGTGACCTTTCAACATCTATTGACTGACATATAAACACTTTTATTTCTGCATCACCACCAGCGTGTTCTCATGAGTCTGCTGGTGCTGGTTCTGGGAGAAGCACAGGGCAGTGACCAAGTGGGTAGTTCAGTATTTAGAAGACTGCTTCAGAGACATGCTCCATCAGGAAGCCCCTATAGTGCCTTGGGTACCTATCAATGATTCTGGAAATTCCAAATCAGGCTCTTCACCTCAACCCTTCTATTCTCCTCATATAGTTGTATTACCAGGGAAAAAAAAAAAAAAAATTCCCTGTTTCGTGACTCTGGTCTCACCAAGGCTCTCCCTTTTAGATCCTTGTGTGTTAGGGTCTCCAGAATGGCAAAACTGTGGCTAGTGCAGCCTGACAGTGGCCCAAAGGTGGCTGAGGAGCCAGTGGAGGCTTTAAAAAGTTTTAATTCATGAGGATCTCAACAGAAAGTCTTATAGTAGTCATTTCAGTGTCTTCATCTATTGATGAGTCTTCAGGCTTGATGAGGCTCTGAGCAACTTGATCTTGTTGAGGATGTCCCTGCTCAGTGCAGGGCAGCTGGACTACATGACCTTCGGAGGTCCCTTCCAAGCTGGGTCATTCTGTGATTCTATGTGTGTATAAAGCAACGGACATTAAAAAAAAAAACAACAATATTGTGCAAAATACAAATCACAGAATCACAGAATTTCTGAGGCTGGAATAGACCTCCAAGATCATCAAGTCCAGACTATGACCCAACACCATAACATAGCTAGACCATGTCACTAAGCCAGATAGTTTGATCATTATCAAGATAATACATCAAGACAAATAATCAAGATAATAATCAAGACAATAATCAAGACAAAGGTATTTAGCTGTTAAGTGTCAGAAAAATAAACCCTAAATCACTGTGGCTTTCTCCTCTGCAACTTTATGAGTGCTCATCCTGAGTTGCCTCATGTAGAGTGTCCCTTGAGGCTCAGCAAAAATGACGGTGTATGATCCTTTAGAGAGAGGAAAGATGCCCTCTCTTGCATGACCTCACAGCACTGGAAATGCAGCAAATCTCTCACTCTTCACAGAATCCCAGAATGGTAGGAGTTGGAAGGCTCCTCTGGAGATCATCGAGTCCAAACCCCTGCCAAGGCAGGTTCACTTGGAGAAGGTCACATATTGGGTTTTGAAAGTCTCCAGAGAAGGAGATTCCACCACTTCTCTGGGCAGCCTGGCACAGGCTCCCACACCCTTGAAGTAATGAAGTTCCTCCTCAGGTTTAGATGGAACTTCCTATGTTGAAGTTTGTGCCCCTTACTTCTTGTCCTCCCACTGGGCAGCACTGGAAAGAGCCTGGTCCCCTCCTCCTGACACCCACCCTTGAAGTGTTGAGAACATTGATCACATCCCCCCTCAGGCTTCTCTTCTCCAGACTAAAAAGACCCAACTCCCTCAGCCCTTCAGTGCAGGGTTGGTCTGTAGCTGTTCCCACTCCTGGTCTGTGTGCACACTGAAGCTCCTGTGCCCACCCACGTGTTTCATAGAAAGAACAAAACAATATTCAGATCTGGGGGACTGTTAAATCATCAACAGGAAAGTATCTTTACTCAGCCGTGGTCTTATTCCCCACCTATGAGCCACGGGGAGGTCTTTTTTTTTTTGCTCTTTATAGGTATTTTTTTCATAACTTTCAATTTCCAGCAAATTACAGCTCTGAACTTTATTAGGTTGGTTTTTTTTCTGATGCCTTCTGAACACAGACCCATCTCTTCAATTTACATACACTGCATGGTGCAGGTGGTGCCACATCACTTGTAGCCCCTCAGCAGATCAGTCGTGTCCTCAGGGGCAGCAGCACCGGGGTACGTGAATGCGAATCAGGCCATCGGAGTAACTCATTGCTAGACGTGTGAGTTTGGAGACAAACACCCTGCAACGACCTGACCTTTAGAAACCTCCATCTTAAAAATAACTCCCCTGTTCTCCATCTTTCTGATTTGGGCAGGTTCGTGTAAAATGCCGAACAACCCGCGAGGAGCTACATGGGTTTAACGGCTTAGCAGACCAGAACTCCTCAGATACTGCAGACTGCTACTTTAGCTCGTGTAACAATTATATCTCAATTTGATCACAGGGGAATACATTTCATCCTTTCGAAGAGTTTGGACGTTACACGCTATACCTTCCGTGCAGATCTACCAGCAAATCGATGTGAACAGATGTCAAGCTGCAGAGTCGCGTCCTGGCGGTGGGTCTGCCTTCAGATTCAGCCAGGGAAAAGCAGCTCTCTAAAAATGTAAACTTTTCTGAGAGTCACGGCCAAGAAAGTTATTTGAATTAATGAAACAAAATTGAGGAAATGAAATTAATCTAGCACGTGCAAAAAGCCACGGTCCCTGATTGAACCAGTCCCAAAGAGCTGATGTCCTTTAATTAGAAGGGTGTTTTATCCAAGGATCCTAACTAGAAGGATATCTTATCTCAGGAACATGATTTTCAGTATAAATCTAGAGACTTATACGTGCACTATACACACAACCAATGGAAACAGTCCATCTAAACGTGAGGAGAAACATCTTTGCTCCGAGGGTGATGGAGCCTGTCCCAGGCTGCCCAGAGAGGTGGTGGAGTCTCCTTCTCTGGAGAGATTCCAAACCCAGCTGGACAGTGGGATCCTGTGCAACCTTTTCTAGGTGAACTTTCCTTGTCAGGGGGTTGGACTCGATGATCTCCAGAGGTCCCTTCCAGTCCCTATTGTTCTGGGATTCTGGGATTTTATGTCCGACATACTTTCTGATGTATTTTCCAATTGGTTATGTACTATGAGCAGATATGGCACTTCACAAGGGATCTGGACTATGTAGAGAAAAGATACAACAATACAGAACTAATCTGTGCTTTTGGATTCAGAAAGAATAATATGACATAAAAAAGAGAGCTGTGTTACCAGAAATTCATCTGAAGATGGATAGGCTTGGATGTTAGGAAGTTCTTCCCCCTGCGGGTGGTGAGACCCTGGCACAGGTTGCCCAGGGAGGTGGTGGAGGCCCCATCCCTGGAGACATTCAAGGTCAGGCTGGATGGGGCTCTGAGCACCCTGCCCTAGTTGAGGATGTCCCTGCTCACTGCAGAGGGGTTGGACCAGATGACCTTTGGAGGTCCCTTCCAAGCCAAGGCATTCCATGATTCAATGCTCCCCAAAGCTGTATCAGAGCATTGCCACGGACGTATTTTGTGCCAGTGCTCCGTTTTGCTGGCTGGTTTGGAAAAGCTGATGGCATCTCACCCACACTCCTAATTTTGCTGGGGCTACTTCTGCACTCCCAGTGGGTGGTCACTCAGAAGAAGCTGTGTTTTGAGGGCTATAGTACGCAAACAGATGTAGACACCCACTTACTTCTGTGTTTCTCACGGTCCTTCCCTCTGGCCCACTGGCGGAAAGCAATGTGGCACTGGTTATCTCTCATGTACATCTTTCAGTCAATAAATATTTGCACTTTATACCTTTATTCTCCACATTCCTGTAGAGTACAGGAGTGGTAAGCATTAGATTCATACTTATGCTTTCCAATAACTTCCACAGAGGCTGAATTATGCAACTCACTGGGATGAGGATAAATCCCCCCACACTACCTTGAAAATGTAAGGTTTAAAGTGACCATTAGAGTATCAAAGTGTTGCACGGCCAAGAGCCTTTGAAGGTTAAATTGATGAAATATGATGGAATTAACAAAGTGAAACCTTATAGCCAAAGATGTTTTCTTTGTTCTTGAACAGAACATCTTACATCAAGGTCTCTATTTGACTGCCCTTCCAGCCTACCGAAACAACAGCGCTAGGAAAAAGCCCCATCAGACTATAGATCTTGTAGTTCGTGGGGTCTGCTGTCTTTCATTTCAGAAAAGCACTTCAAGAAATGCTCCCTAATTTACGTTCTCCTTGGGACAACTCCTGATCCTCAACTGCTATTAATTTTCTTCTGGTGTCTAAATCACCCTGTGTAGAGAGGCCCCCATTTATATAATAGGAAATCATCACAATTATTATGTATCTCTCACTCTCTCTCTTCATCCTTCTGCTACACCCATGACCCTTAGCATCTTATCTGTGCTGAAGTTTGTCACCACTCCCTCCTGGAATGAGTGGTATTGGAGTGTGTATGATAAACTTAATTCCTAAAGGCTGCTACGAAACACGTATAAAGTCAGCTCAGACGTGGCTGACAGCTGAAGAGTTATTCTCCATCACTTCAGGTGTTACAGTGTCTTCTGGAGAAGAATCTCCTATGGCCACGGCGAAGCACGGACAAGATGTAATAATCAACTGTCACTCAGCACTGTGTGAGAGTGAGGTAGTTCCGTGGTGCAGCCCCAGTAAGCAATTAGTGATGGTGTCAGCTTCTAGGTGTGAACACCACTGATGGTTCTGCCTTCTTCCTGAATGACTAGCCCGGTCAAATTTACCTCAACCATAACAGCACTTCCTCAGCAACCCCATTCTCTGCAGGAAAAAAAAAAAGTATGGACAAAGAGCAACAGTGGTTTAGAATACAGATCAATAGCCCACGTGGTTTGTTGTTTCTGTGAGAACTTAGGAATTTTTCCAAATTTCATGTGGCCACATCTGTTAGTCTCCCCTCCATGTGGCGAATTCTGAGTCAGCAGGACTTTAATAGTCTCCTGCCAAAAACCACATAGCTACATGAACGCAGTGCTGAACCAAACCTTGTAAGCCCAGCTGGCTTGTGGGCTCCTTGGAGGATATTTTTATTCTAACACTGACATTTGGGTTTTTTCAGCATATAGATCACTCCAGGTACAGTCCTCCACTCACACGGACGGTCACTATAGCATTACAATGCACAGTGTTACCAGCCCGGCCCCTTCACTGTTCTTACACAGCGCTGTGGGTTTTGAGTCGAAGGTGGCTTGTCTCCTTTTGGCTTGGGGAACAAGGATATGAACACATCTCTTTCCATGGACTGCCGTGTACAGTAGGCAAGGGACGTACCTAAGGAAAACTAGGCCAGCGGAGTTACCAACTTTGTGGAATCATAGAATCGTAGACCATAGAATTGTAGAATGGCCCAGGTTGGAAGGGACCTCCAAAGGTCACCTGTTCCAGCCCCCCTGCAGTGAGCAGGGACATCCTCAACTAGAGCAGGGTGCTCAGAGCCCCATCCAGCCTGACCTTGAATGTCTCCAGGGATGGGGCCTCCACCACCTCCCTGGGTAACCTGTTCCAGGGTCTCACCACCCTCAGAGGGAAGAACTTCTTCCTCATGTCCAATCCAAACCTCTCCTGCTCTAGTTTCAAACCATTGCCTCTCATCCTATCACCTCATGGCCTTGTAACCAGCCCCTCCCCAGCTTTCCTGTAGCCCCCTGCAGATACTGAAAGGCCACTATAAGGTCTCACCAGAACCTTCTCTTCTCCAGGCTGAACAGACCCAACTCTCTCAGCCCGGCCTCACAGCAGAGGTGCTCCAGCCCTCTGATCATCTTTGTGGCCTCCTCTGGACCCGCTCCATCAGGTCCATGTCCTTCTTTAGTTCATTTCTACTTTGATTGCCTTCTTCTTTGATTTCTTCCCTTACGGTTGTGAACCTCCAGTCAGCAATCTCAGCCCGCAGCGTGTTTTCTGCTGGTGCCTGTTTATTCCTCAGCTGTACATTGTTCTCTGTTTAAAAAAAGCCCAAAGCCACTGTTCTCAAGTCACTTACTATAGGTAAAACTCATTTGTCTGTATTATATGTTATCATTTCTTACCTCTTCAGTGCGTACAGCTCTGGAACAGGGCCACGAGGGCATTAGCAGCATCCCTGTGGCAGAGGTGGTGGTAGTGAGATGGGATCAGCACAGCTAACCCTGCCTGTGGTGCCTACCCCAAGAAGCTCAGTGCCACGTTAGCAACACCACGACACCAGCAACACCATGACACCGGCAACACCACAACAGCAATGCCACGGCACTGGCAACACCACAGTGCTGGAGAAGCCACAGGAGCACAGAGGCTCCTCTGCACCAGCCCTCCCAAAGGACCCCAAGCCTGGCATCTGCCTTCTGGGTGGGCAGATGAAAAGGAAAATAAATCCCTCACTTTATGTATTTTTTTGTTAGAAACCCCAATGAGCCAAACTTTTCGAACACACGCTATGTGAGGAGGATTTCAGAGTCTGGGGAGGGGTGTCTCCCAGCACACATCACTGGAAAGCTGCCAGAGGCAGCCTGGACGCAGGGAGGGTGAAAATGTTTTATTGTGGTCAGCACAGTAAGATCAAGGACAGGAGGGACAGACCAGCAGGAGACCAAAACCGGAGCAGCTGAATGCAGAGAGGACACAGAAATCATCTGATAACGAGCCTCTGAGAAGGCAGGTGTGAGGAGGAGGAGATGGCTGATCTGTGGGAAGGCTCAGGTAGCTCCTTTCAGGAGGCTGGTGGAGGCAGAACAGCCGCTGTGACGGGGACAGGGATTTGCTGCCCACCCGTGCACCAGCAGCAAAGGTGGGGCCAAAGGGCCCGATCCTTACACCTCTGGAGCCGCTTAAAAACACCAACCTCAGCATCTTCCCGGCTCTGACTGAACAGGCAGAAATGCAGCTCTTCTTTGCTTCCCCTGCAAAAGAATTTTGCAGCTGTTTTTCTGCTTCTTTGTAGTTCCTTTATTTTCTTCTCTTTTTTTTTGTTTTTTTTTGGGG
>JANIJG010014560.1:0-45217 GCA_024611175.1 Megaceryle torquata
TCCAACCCCCCTGCCAGAGCAGGGTCACCCAGGGCAGCCCACACAGGAACAGATCCAGGTGGGGCTGGAAAGTGTCCAGAGCAGGAGACTCCACAACCTCTCTGGGCAGCCTGTCCCAGGCTCCATCACGCTCACAGGGAAGTTTTTTCTTATGTTTAGGTGGAAATTTCTATGTTCTAGTTTGTTCCCCTTGCGCCTTGTCCCATCACAGGGCACCACTGAAAAGAGTCTGGCCCCATCCTCTTGACCACCACCCTTTAGATATTGATCAGCATTGATCAGATCCCCTCTTGGGTTTCTCTTCTCCAGGCTAAAGAGCCCTAGGTCTCTCAGCCTTTCCTTATCAGAGATGCTTCAGTCCCCTCAGCATCTTTGTAGCCTCTGCTGGACTCTCATATTCCGTCTTTCTTCAACTGGGGATCCCAGAACTGGATACAATACTCCAGATGTGGCTTCACTAGAGCAGAGTAGAGAGCAAGAAGAACCTCCCTTGACCTGTTGGTCACATTCTTCTTGATGCACCCCAGGATACCATTGGCCTTCTTGGCTACAAAAGCAAATGCTGGCTTGTGGTTAACTTGTCTGACCAAACTCCCAGGTCCTTCTCCTGTCCAGCTGTCTTCCACCAGGTCAACTCCTAAGCTGAACTGCTGCATCAGGTTATTCTTCCACGGGTGTAGGACTCTATACTTGCCCTTGTTGAACTTCATGAGGTTCCCTTTCGCCCAACTCTCCAGCCTGTCCAGATCTCACTGAATGGCAGCACAGCCTTCTGGTGTTTCAGCCACTCCTACCAGTTTTCTATCATCAGCAAACTCTCTGAGGGTCCACTCCATCCCTTCATCCATGTCACTGATGAATGCATTGAACAGGACTAGACCCAGTACTGACCCCTGGGGAACTCCACTGGCTGTAGACCTCCAACTAGACTCTGCACCACTGATCACAACCCTCTGAACTCTGTCGTTCAGCCAGTTCTCAATCCACCTCACTGCCCACCCACACTTCCTGAGCTTACCTATGAGGATGCTATGGAAGACAATGTCAAAAGCCTTGCTAAGTCAAGGTAACACCATTCACTGCTCTCCCTTTATCTACCCAGCTAGTCACACCACCACAGAAGGCTATCTGACTGGTCAAGCATGATTTCTCCTTGGTGAATCCATACCGACTACTCCTGATAACCTTCTTTTCCTCCACATGCTTAGAGGATCTCCAAGCACATAAAGACTGGAGGACAAGGAGTGTGCACTGGATTTCTTCCCTGTCTAAAGCTCATTCTGACACAGGGTGAGAATTTTAGGCCTACAAGCATGCAAAAATGCAGAGTGTTCAGAGAGATAATACTACATAAAGGACTGATTTACAATATCAAGATCCTTTGGCCGATGGCACAGGGTTGATCTTACCACACGGGTCACCAGTATGGCTGCGCTCTTTCTGTGCGGGTGGTCAGTCTCCAGAAGGACTGACATCCAACCTACTACTGCCAGCTGTACTGGGAGTTTCCTACAAAATGTGCTTCTGAATAAAGTGCAATTCTGTTCTCCTAAATGGCAAATTCTATAGGCAGTGAGGCATGTTTCCTATTTTCCTGGAAGGACTTTTTTGTTCCAGTAAAACTGAATTTTCACAAAGAATATTTTAAACTTTTGAAAAATAGTGTATTCCCCATCTGAAAACCATTCCCTCAGAAAATTCCCAGCTAAATTCTAATCTACACAACCAGATGGAGCACTCAGCTCTGAGGGATAGCTGAGCTATTGAATAACCTTGGCATCAAGGTTACAGGAATTCAATGGCCAGGCTAGACAAAGAATGCTTCAGGGCATTCCCTCCTGGTTGAAACAGCTCCTACAAAGAGCCTGACTCATTTTCTCTTTCTCAGTGTCTACCTAAATTAATCTTTTTGCTTTCCCTGTTTTTTTGGGGGGGTGGGGGGATGTGGGTGTGGTGTGTGAAGGGGGCAGAGAACTGAGGTCTCTGTTTCTCTCTTAACTCATACTAGCCCACTGTTCCTTCAGATACAGGGTTAACTTCACTCACCTAATCACTCTCAGTTCTGAAACTGGTAACACAGACATATCTTTGTCCCAGATGACAGAAAGAGAAATCTTATAATACCCTACTGCAGGATGCTTCATCCCAGGCCCTGAAGGGACTGGTGGCTCTGTGTTCTAACTTGCCCCTGACTTCAGTAACTCCCAAGACACTCTTCTCTCTAGCAACGGCTACATCAAATATTTTAAAACAGATTTCCTTAGGCATATGAGCAACTGATCTTGCAAAACATCCCTTCTGGCCTTAAAGGGACAGTGTTCTGCTGCAGTGAACAAAAGATTAGATTGTGTTACTTAGGGAACACAATCTAGAAATGTATGATGCAAAAAAAACCCCCACCAAACATGAAAAATTCCAAGCATGTACAACAAGGCTTAGAAATTCATCTGATAACAGAAAAGCTCATAACAGAAACAAGAAAAATCTTCAAATGTGCTTGTAGGAAGAGGGATGTGAGAGTCAGGACATCACTGAGACTATCCCACAGTTTCAATCTGCAGGTGCAGCAGAGATGTCATGAAAATGGCATCGTAAAAGAGGAGCTGCTAGAAGGAACCGATTAATTAACTAATGCCAATAAAGACTGCAATGATTTTCACCCCTAAATTCTAGGGAATCTGCAGATGAAATGAATGAGCTGCCGAGGAAATATTAGAAAGTCAGATATTCTACCAGAGAACTGGACATAGCAGTAAGAACAGCAATCGAAATTACAGGCTGCAGAGCTCTCCTGCACTGCCAAGCACACTGTCAGGACCCGAAAAGCCACCTACCAGACCCATCATCCTGCTGGAACCCTTTCGTGTTTAACCGAGCAGTCCTCCTGCTCTGCTGTGCCACCTTGTGCTCGCCAGCTGACAACACACTGCTGCATGAAAGTATTGCACAAGTAATAGAACCATCAAGAGTCATTTCTGGCTTTAACTTTCTGAGACCATAATAATGCACATGTCAGTCCGTGCCAGGTGACACAGCTCTCAACGGGACACGTGGATACTGGAATGTGGCACTATCCAGATTCTTTCTGTATTCTCATGAAGGCCAAGGTGCTCACTGATGTTTTTGGATTTCTCGGGGATTGCAGGTAGAGTTTTGAGCTCACAGCCATTCAGATCATCAGGTAAGACCTCAGTTCTCACAGCTGGACGTGTGGACACTGTTCACAATTGCTACCAGAGACACTGTATTGTCTCCTGTCCTTGTCCTCTGGGCGGTCAAGAAGCACGGCCCAGGGCCCAGAGCAGGGGATGCACGTGAGGAGCTTCCCTATCCTGTTACCAACGCTGATGTTGCCATGTAGTATTTTGAATAAGCAAGTCACCCCCTGAGTCTTTCACTTACCTCACTGTGAAAGGGATATGACATTTATTTCACCAGGGTGACAGGGCTTTGGTGTGATTTTTCACAGAAGATGTCTGCAAGCTACATTACTTTATGAGCTGATATAAACACCTCTCTGAAGACAGGACATGTGCTGGGAGCTTAGCAAGTACATTCAGCAGAAGGAAATCACAGCACCCAAACAGGTCAAGCAGGAATTTGCACTTAGCAGCTTTTTGTATCATTTTTCCAGGCACATGCTAAAACTCTTTGCTTTTATTCAGGGACCACCAACATTCAGGTGACGTGGTGATTTTCAGGTGCCAAACCCCTCTCGTTTTTGGCAGGCATCCTGAACATCTCAGGGCACAGCAAAGAAACTGTGCTTGTTAGCAAAAAAGTCTGAGAAGTAGCACAGTTTGGGAATCAACCCAATAAACTCCTCGCTGCAGCTGACCTGGCCTCATTCAAGGTCAGGCTTGATGGGGCTCTGAGCAACCTGCCCTAGGTAGAGATGTCCCTACTTGTGTAGGGAGGTTGGACCAGGTGACCTCTAGAGATCCCTTCCAGCCTAAACCATTCCACGATTCTGTGATTCTATGACCAGTTCCGGCACACAAAACCCAACCAGGGCAATAGAACTGTTCCATCTTCTATCACTGCGAGGTCCCCGCTGCCTGAGGTTGCTCCAGCAGAGCAGGCAGAGGCACAGCGCCCAGGTCTGGAAGCCACTAGGTGTCAGGGCTCCCCTGGCCGTGCGGTGGCTTCACCTCCCCCCGGGAACCCCGCACCGGCCGCTCCCCGTCTGCGCTGTGCAGCGCTGGAGGGGGCAAGCGGGTTCATCACTCGCTTTTAATCCACGAAAAATCAGCCTCCAGATAAAGGAAAATAAACTGTAGTAAGCCCGTGAATAGTACAAATTCCTCTGCTGGCCTGACAAATAGAGCTGCAGTGTTTGTGTTGGGGATTCTTGAAGGATTAGGTCTCCTCCCTGCTGGGGGAGAGGGCAGGAATGCAGCTATTCCCAGCAACTGGGAACGTGGCTGCAAAACTGGGGAGCCATTTATGCTACTGCCTAGAGAAGCTGACAGATGGGTTGTGTACAGGAGACCCCTTTCAGCAGCAGCTTCGTATTGAAGGACTACAGAGGTGTCTTCCATTTATAAAAACTGAAATGTAAATAAAGACAGCAAGAGGGCAATCACTGTTCTTTACTTCAGTAAGCCACCTACAAGCACCTTGGAAGACTTTTCTTGTTTCTGGTGTGACCTCTGCTTCTATCACTTGCATTTCTAAGCCTCATTGTACGTGCTTTCTTAAGAGCTTGCACTGAGAACATGTTAGGAGTGAGCTCTGCCTCATAGAGCTGTGACTGTGGGGAACGTGTTCCCTCACACGGATCCCCTGCCCTGTTCACCAGGCAGGCTGCCCTCCCCTGCCTGCCTGGGCACATTTCTGTCCCCTCCTCCTCACAGTGGGCAGAGGTTGGCAGCTGGCACGAGGGAATGGAGAGTGCAGCAATAGCTGTACTCTGAATGATATCTACAAGAGTTCCTAAGCTGCAGTACAGCAGGGAGGTCCATCATAGATGATCTTATTTTTTAGGAGTACCTAAGGCAGGTTCTTTGCAAGAACTCACTGGGGAAGAGTAGGAATATTCTGTCTTCTGTTGTCTCATTCAACAGCTAATTCTGGACTTTTTTTCATGAGTGTGTTCTGACCCACAAAGCAAGGCACCTAGATGAGTTCTGGAAAAGGACTCTGCCAGGCCTGGAAGAGGACACATGAATGACACCAGAGAGAAAACAGATTGAGCTGTCCAAATCTCTGAGCCAGCAGCAGAGATGTGACAGGAAGCAAACAGGAGACCATCAAAGGAAGGGAAGGTCTGGGCTGGGGAGGGGGGAACAATGGGAAAGCTGAAGCTGGTGCAAGAATACTAAAGAAAACTGATCACACAGATCTCTACCTTCAGTTCATCAAGATGAGGTTCCTCTGCAAAAACTCTGAGAAACAACTGAGCTAAATCACTGGGAAGAACCAAGAAAACAATATAACCCCATTTTAGGAGTGGGGAAGGGTCTGGGAAGTGCTTTAATCATCTCATGAAAACTCAGAAGCTTAATGACAAAACTCCTGCTAAAAATACACTTTCGGGTAGATGGCATGTGGTACAAAGCTGACAAGTGACTCTAGACTTTTTTGTCCTCACCAGCATGGAAGGTGCAGTTCCTGTTCCACAAAGAGCCACTGCATGTAACTTTGAAGAGCACAGTGCAACTGCATCGGGGCTTGTGATTCTGAACTTTAAAAACACGTCAAAATGAGAGGAGAGCTGGAATCTGGCTGAGGACTGAGGGAGGGCTCCTTTAATTCCTCGTGCCACTACTCAAGGCAAAGACAATGTCACAGCATTTGCACCCTCTGCTCTCTAAGAGTATTCTCAATGTGCGTCATGGCAGTAGACACCTGGATGCCCATTAAGTAACAGATTTACTGGGGTTCCAGGAAGAGATGGGGTTTGATGCTAAGCAGTGCAGTGTTCTGTAGCTGAAACACTACTTACTTTGAGTCAACAAAACAGGAAATTCTTATGTTGTTGCTAATCTGGCCCCGGTGGCACTCTGGCAGCAGCCACTTTCTATTCCTGGTTTATTTTCTTTCATTGACTCTTCCACCAATATATTGTTAAATAAAAACCTGAAATAAATACATGAACATTTCAAGTGGTTTTTGCTTATCTTGCAGGTGCAACGCTGAGGAATCCATTTGTAGATACGGATGCTGCCCCTGCCACGTGTAGTAGAGCATGACATAGTTCCATGATGTTACATCAATATCAGAATCAATGAGGATTTCTCTCCAGAGATCCCACCAGAGGTGTTGCAGCAGAAAATCATGCTAGTCTGTCTAACTGGCTAATATAGTTAGGAGTTCCTAACTACACACCCCTGAAGCCATGTTTGCAGATGGGTGGTAACTAATACTCTTGTTTGGTTTAGGTTTGTTTTTTTTTTTTAAAAAAGAAACAACCTTCAGTAGGACTGTGGAAAAAGTCATGTCATGACAAGAAGGTTTAAGAAAAATGCATATTTCTGTCACACTGTGCCCCACAACTGAAAATACTACTGTATTTTTAAAACACAGGTATGTGAAGAATGAGCATTTGCTTGGGCAGCTGTTAGGAAGAAGTGAAGTTGTTTTCCACTGTACTATTTTTTTCTTGAATTTTACAGAAATGCTTTATATATTTTATGGCAGTTGTTCAACCATCTTAAACCAAGGTTCTAGACTGCAGATTACAGTAGTATGGCAACATTTTCTGCCTGAGGAAAGGTATTTTGTAAACATACAAATAAAAATATCAAGAAGCATAATGTAGTATGCCCTATATTGTCCAAAGACATGTATGTATCCTGTAGCAGAAATGGTGAATAGGATCAAGAGGTATACTTGAAAATCACCATCTAAAAGATAAATTTCTTTTATTCTGCTTTAAAGGAGAGAAAATAATGCTCTTTAGATCCATGATAATAGCTGTACTTAATCTTATACAAACTCTTCTTTTTCCATCTTAAAAACCAGTTTCAAAGTAGTAGGTAGGATACATTGTTAACCCAGCTTTCATTTTGTTGTGGCACTCTTGGAGCCAGTTTAAGAGAATAGTCATCATTTTCGTACCCTAGTTTGAATTTGGTCTTGGCTGTCTTCTACACTGAGAATAACCTGAAACTACTGTGCTTTGTAGGTGGAACCAGATGAGCAAATGGTCCCATCTGGCCATGGTATGTCTGAAGAGATCTCAACAATCTCCTCATCCAGTGTCCTGCCTCAGACAGTATTTAAAGACAGTATCTTTGCCCTGAGAGATCTTGTCATGGGAAAAGGTGGAAGAAGAACCTATGAGACCGGTGACTGAAGCAAGGGAAAAATAATTCTTTCCTGGCTTAATAGCGAGCTCACACCTTGGTATAGAAGAAGGTAACATTAGTCCTAAAATTCACTGAAGTGGGGAGGAATTCATCTCAGTTAGCTTTATTCACCAAGGAAACTGTGGGTACTGTGGCTATAATAAGCAGAAAATGACAAGCTAACCACAGAGGTTAATGAAAGACTCTGGAAACAGTCCACACTCTGTTGACAGTATAAGGCTACAAATACCTTAGATGCATGAATTTTGATGGCTAAAGTTAAGATCATTGCCATCTTAAGTCATTTAACTACGTAACAGCTTGAAATTCCAAGCAGTTCATCACACAGACATTCTTTCCTGAAACACTAAATGGCACAAGAGATTTAGGCTAATAAAATAACAATAAACACAGGGCTCAACATTCCAGCAACAGACAGTCTGTGCAAAACCTAGTTGTGCCTCACGCAAGTGATTCCTTCCCTTCTGCAGTTTCTACACCAGTCCCCTTCACTACCTTCAATCACTAACACGCTCTTGCAACTGGGAGCCCAGAGCCTTGATGGAGCAGAGGCAGAACTCCTCAACCCTGTAGCAGATGGCACATCTCTCCTCTGGATTTCAGGTTGAATGACCAACATCATGGAGCAAAAGAAAGGTGACAGAAGGAGAAAAGTCTCTTTGCTGCCACATAGCAAAGGAGGCAGAATTTCAAAGGAGGCTATTACTTCTCGGGCCTTACAGGCACTGAGCAACAAATGATTTGTCTAACAGTATTTATCTACCAAATTGGTCTCTTTTTTTCTCTTGCTGCTGCTCTTTCCCCTGTAAGTCCTACTCATCTGATAGAACTACCCAGTCCCCTCTGCTGCTTACATTAAAAGTATCCACATCTCCTTTCTTGTGGTCTCTGCTCTCAATGCAGAGAGAAGCAAACAGCTTCCCTCTGTAGGTCTTCTGCTCTCCTGACTGGCTTTAAAGCTGGACTTTGTGACATTGTCAGTACCTGGGCAGCGGTTCCTTTGTGACACAAACCACAGCAGACAGGGAAGATGGGCTTTTGCTCCTCTTCCCTGAGCCCAGCATTGGCACACATAGCTCACAGTTTCACATGCACGCTCTTCTGTTGGAGGAGGCACGTAAATTTAAGAGTCACCTGCAGCCATTGAGATTATGGGCACATCTAATTCTAGCAGTAAGTGAATTGCACCCTGAGGTCCAAAGGTCCTGGGTTCAGTGCACGCTGCCAAAAGAACTGTGGATCTGCATTAAACCCCACAGCAAAAAAAAGCCTGTGGGTAATCTGTTCTAGTTCTCCCCGTGGAGTTGTGTGACTGCTACTGCAATGCTAGGGGAAGCTCAAAAATCTTCAGGGCTTAATGATTCTCCATTTAAAGAGCTAACAGAAAATTTACCTCCTCGAGATCATATTGAATAAGGTGTTTACCAACATTGGCTCTAAACTAGTTTGGAGGAAAATCTTTAAACTTTTAATGCTACATGAGCAACATCTCCTTAGGAAATGAAGACATGCTGGTGAAACGAATCCATACATGTCAACATTCAGTTTCTCATGCAGTGTGTAGCTGTGAGAACAAGTTCCTCTCATCCTAGCATACTGTCATTCCCCTTTGGTGTTAGATGGCTTATTAACTTTTGAATAGATAACACAGATAAGCTACAAAAAACTTTATACAGACTTCTGTGGCTATAAAATTTTAAATCAGCTTCTATGAAATTCCTCATCTATTTCCTGTCCTGTTTTTACAAGAATGGAAGCAGTGACCAGTTGTGTCCACGCATAGGATCAGAATAGTAATTAAAAGAAGAACAGGATCTCTGTGGTAAAGACAGCCTCTAAAGAGGAAAAAATGGTTTGGTTTTGTTTTTCTTTTTTGCCATCTAATGGTTCACCAAAATGTAGAAAAATGTTCTGGAAAAAATATTTTTAAAAAGCTATACTCTGCTAAAGACATCAGTCCTTGACATTCCTTCTTTCAAGGCAGAGTTCACTGCAGTTTCAGAGCTGTTTTGGGAACTTTCAGCACATAGACCAGGTACCTGAATACCCCTAATAAAACCCCACTTATGGCTTTGAACGGAGAGAGCACTCACCACCTAACAGAACTGGAGTGTTAATAATCTCATACTAGTAAAAATGTCTTGAAAAAAACTAGGAAGAACTATCAGAACCATGTGAACTGTCAGGTAAGTGTTCCTTCCAAAAGCAAAGCCTTAAAATGGCATTCAGGTATTCCAGTCAAATGTTAGGCAATGTGAACTGAGAAACAAGTCCCATATGGATTAATGTTAATCCATATGAGTTATTATGTAACTAAAATACATGCATTTATATGCTGTTTAAGGTATTTTGTTAACTATTTTTCATATGTCTTATCTGATGTACATATGGTTTATGTATTATATTTTAGTTACCATATTCTACATTACATATTAAAGTCACTTGGATTCTACGTTATCTTTGGTGTCTAATTAACATGACTCTATTGTTTTACATGACATTAACATGACTTTATGGTTTCACATGACATTAATGAATTACTATTTTCCAGCATTGAAAATTCGTTACTCAGCAAAAAAAACACCCAACTACTGCTTGTGATAAGTTTTGGTTTTGTTTTTTTTTTTTTAAATCCCCAGCTTATATTGGAGGCTTATAGAGGCAAAAATCCCTATTTCTCTAATGATTCCCTGGGTAGGAGAACCTGGCTTATCAATCAGCCAGCACTGGGAGAATCAGAATACTGAGATCAAAATACTACCTGCTGAGATCAAAATACTACCTACTGTAAGCTTATCCTAAGGAAGTTAGTAGATTATCAAGTGTGTGTCACTGAGAAAGTGGATTACTTTCTAAACATAGGCACTTACTGCTTTGAGAAGTATCATGTTTAAGAAGAAGGGAAGTTCTGGCCTCTGTGAGGAATTAGTCCTGATCTAACTATTTAACAAAAGCTCATTCCTACCTCTTCCAACATGCTTTATAAATTAGCTGGTCCACCGACTCCTTGAAGAATGTACTGATTTCCAGGCACATCTTCATGTGTCCCATCTTCAAGTCTTAACTGTCTGAAGAAATAAAGGAAGTAAATGAAGAGTTAAATCTGCCATACGAGATCACAGACTAGAGACTGAAGCTTAACACTGTATATACATATCACATTTGCCTTGTCTTTCTAACTGTGAAAACCATTTAGGTAAAAGGATATTTGCAGATACGTCAAAACTTTGGCAAGATAAAGATGCATCATTTTTTTTAAAGTTGAATAAACACACACCTCAAATTAGTTTTCTTTAGCCATGTTTTAAATATATCTATAAAGCTCTCAACTTTATAAATACTTTAATACAAGGCAACAAAAGGTAGTGGAAAAGTTCCTTCAATTGTTACCACAAAGGGAGTATTTAAAAGAAAATGGTTAAAGTACTACTATAAAACTACTGTTAATCCATCTACTATCCTGCTTTCAGATTCACTTACATCTAGACATAGAGTGCAAGTGCCACCTGAACTTCTATAGCATTGTATTTTCTAACCTGGGAGCTCCAAACTGACTCTTATGTGGAGCTGATCACCACAGTTCCCAATCCCACAGCATTGCACTTGAAAGTCAACGAGCACTCGGGATGCTAAGTAGGTCCCTGAATAGTAACTTTAGTCTTACACTGAGTATTTAAATGGATTCAGTCATAGGCATCTGTCACTCAATTACAAGGACTTTTTAAAGCAACAATTTGCTTAATGTTAATATAATTGTATCCATGTGTTAATGCTCTTAAGGCCTTTAGCAGGAGCTGAGAACCCTCATCATCTTGGCAAATGAGGAAGATAATGACACGCATGATAACAAAAATCAGGGAGCCACAACTCAGTTGTCAACACATTTAGAAGGAGCATCTTTCTTAACACCCCATGGAACAAGGAAAAGCATATTACTGTGATTACAGAAATAAGCAGAACACCGGGAAACGTGTGCGTGGCGATACCCCAGGGCTGTGCCAGGCAACAACCCACGATGTTCTTATGTACTTTCTGGGTGTCTACGGATACTGACGGCAGCAGGGCATGGGCAGGCGAGGCCATGGGACCGAGAAGAAGCAGAGTGGTGAGGGATGTGCTCCCCAGCCAGCTGCAGGCAGCCGCTCTGCTTCCTTCTGCTCCCGACGCGCAGTTTCTTGGGGCTCTTTGCACGAGTTCAGCCCGTAGAGCACCCACTTCGTACACACCAACAGCTTCGATCCCTGACACGTGGTCTTTCCTACAAACGATGATTTTGAGCTGAGCATTTTCTGCCTCTGATTCCACCTTTTTTCACGGCATCGATTAACTGATAATCAGGAAGCACCCACCTTGAACTGGTGCGGCTTAGTCCAGCAACGTGACGGCCTTTGCAGCGCTGGGGGGGAGCAACCCGGATGCCGGCGCTTCGCTCCCCTGCCGCGGGGACGGTTCTCGAAGGTAACCACCAGTTCCCTGGGTCTCCCAGTATCAGCCTTGAGCCAAATAACCCGGGTCCTGCCCCGTACCTACGCGGCAGCTGTAACCGCCCGCCCGTCTCGCCGGTCGCCGGCGGCCTCTCAGGGGCAGCGGCCGCCCACCCTCACCCGCTGCCATACACCCCGAGGCCGGGGCAGCGAGTCGGGCCGCTGCGGGGCCGCTGCGGGGAACTCACCCTGCCGGCCGCCGGCGTCCCGGCCTCACCGGAACGGCGCCCGGGGGCGGCAGGCGCGAGGCGAGGCACCCTCGGCCGACCGTCAGGGCCGCGGCTCGAGGGTCCTTCCCGCCGCGGGGCTGCTCTGAGGGGGCAGCCGGTCTATGCCACCGCTGAAGCGGGACCGCGCCCCCTTGGCTGGTGGCGGCTGTGAAAGGGCCTTAGGGCTCCCAGCCGCCTTTCCCGGCCGGTTCTCGAGGGATGAGGCTGCCCCGGGATGGCAGCGTTGCGGCAGCAGGAGCCCTCGGGAAGGCGGGGGGAGATTGTTCTGGAAGGGCCGGTGAGGGGCACAGCTGGGGTAAGGCTCTCGGCGTGCAGGTGGCGGTTTGGAGGGACACGGGTTTCTTTTTCCCCTGAGATCCCTGGGGGTTTGCCAGCAAACTTCAGGGCCATGGTTCAGTGTGCCCAGGGCTGGGGCATGAGGGCTGCGTGGTTTAGCTCGGGGAGGAACAGGCTGGGAGACCCTGAGGTAAAGTGGGGTGAGGCTCTTGAGCAGACTCTCGGCAATATGTGTGCAAACCTGCTCGCCCTTCCTCTCTCTTCTGGCACATATAGCAAAGGCTTCAAGGCTATCTAAACCAGAGAACAAAACGTGTGTTTACTGCCCTTCCTCCTCACTAAATCCCAGGGTGCTTCTAATAAACCAGGAGTAAGGATGGATGCTCGAGCAGGTGGCCAGAGGCCTCCCAAAGAAGAGTAGTTGCTCAGGCAGGGTGTTTACATCCTGCTGTGAACTAGAATTGTCTCTCCTGCCAAACCCGCAAGCTGCTGGTTGAAACCTGAGCTGAACTTCCTTCGTGATCAGAGGAACCTGGTTAACTTCCAGCGCAGCCAGTTTTCATCTTCACACCTCCTCAGACTTGCTGGGACAAAAACCAGATGTACGAACATACAGTGAACTTCTATTCTTGGGATATTGCTGACTCAATCCCAAGCAGCACGTATCAGAGAGTATGCTAAAAAAAGGTTGTTTTCTCTCAAAAGATTTCCTGGGTTTTGGGTGTTTTCTTGAGGCACGTGTGGTCTATGTGGTTCACATAAACACTACATTTTTGGCCATCTACTTTTAGCTCAACCAAAGCTGTGAATCCTTTATATAGGCCCTCATGTGAGAAAGCCTCATATTTTTCATGGGATCCAGTTTCTTCCCTTAATATGAGTCCAAATACTGTTTTTAACATGCACAAAAGCTGCATATTCCCCAGAATGGAGTGTGTAGGGCTCTGCCTGTCCTGGCTTTTCTCTCACTGGTATTGGTCATGTGTCTGCATACACCAAGCTGGCTACCAGGTTAATTACAAAGCTCCTCGGTGTTTTTTTTGTACAGCCCAAGCTGAAGCCTATAGTTTACTGTGATTGGCACTCCGGTGAGTTAACTGGAGGTAGCTTGGGTGTGTTTGAGCGTGCTGTAGCCACACCTTCAGTTCCAGTTGCAGACGTCCGTCTGCTGTTTAAATCCCAGCGGAGGTTTTAACGGACGGCCATCCAGCAATGACTAACTTGGGCAAAAATGGCTCTAAATGCTGCAGTGCATTTGTGAAGAAGTATGAACTGCTACAAAGCTCAGAGCAGTGTGCTGGGAAATAGTCCAGCCACATGGAAAATAGTCCATCAAACACTGCAAGAAACCCAGTTGCTCAGAGTGCATCCCTTAATCCCTGTGCATGTCACGGAGGCTTTTCTGTCTTCTTAGATGCTGAATAAGTCTCTCAGCACTAATGTAGGATTGCCAGCAGGTTCAAAGCAATCAGAAGTATCATATGTCTTGGTCCATTTTAGGGGATTGATCAGACTGTTGAAGAATTCTGCTTGGGGCCCTGTAGTTCCTTTAAGGACTTTTGGTAGCCAACTTGCTGTTTGTAGGGCTAGAAGCACTGGAGCTTTGTGTAAGACAAATGCAAGAAAGGAAAACTGTGATCATTCAGTAAAAGGCAGTGAGAAGGTCAGGGAAGGCAGCCGCTTTCCAGTAGCTTAGCTCCATCCTGTCTCCTTAAGGCATACTAAGTTTCTTAAATGAATTCGTTGAGAAGGCAGGGACAACCTCTTTTCACTTGTGCCCTGTGACAGGACAAGGGGCAAGGGATTCAATCTGGAGCACAGGAAGTTCCACCTCAACATGAGGAAGAACTTCTTGACTGTCAGGGTTACAAAGCCTGGAACAGACTCCCCAGAGAGGTTGTGGAGTCTCCTTCTCTGGAGCCTTTCAAGCCCTGTCTGGATGCATTTCTGAGGGATCTGCCCTAGTTCTGGTCCTGCTCTGGCTGAGGGGTTGGACTCGATGATCTTTGGAGGTCCCTTCCAACCCCTAACATTCTGTGATTTCGTGAAAGAGGAGAGAGGACTAGGGCACGACTGGAGAATAACATATCCTGGAATCTCAAGAGAGTCCTGAGATAGTCCTCCCTACCTGAAGAAGACTGGACGGAGTGTGGGGGACCAGCACTGCTCACCCATGATAAAACTCTTACCTCCAAACAATTTTATCTGCCTCCCTATCCATAGTTGAACAACTTATGAGGAGCCAGGGCTCTCATTTTAAGCAGATTTCTAACCATGACAGTCCTGAAGGAAATCTTGGGAGTAAACATCAAATGCTTTGAAATACAGATACAAGAAACTCCCTTCTGTCTGTGGGAGGAGAGGAGGTGTTTCTCTCAATTCTGAAGCTTGACTTGTGGTCACTGACTCTGAGCAGGAAAGGGCAATTCTCTGGTTGCTAGCGAAGAAGTCTCCGTCAGGAAGAGGCAGGTTCACAGTCTGTTTCAGGTCCTGAGCTGTCTCATCCTGGAAGGATTTATTGCAGTCCTTCCCCTGTCCCTGTACCATAACAATGAGAGCAAAAGGTTGCAAATCCCCATTGTGCTAATGACAGAACTTGCAGTGAGAAGTGGCATGATTAAATAGAGTTATTTTTTGCAGATGTTCTAGGTACCGTTAATGTCAGTGTCCGATTGCTGCTGCTGTTGCTAGAGCCAAGTCTGATAAAAGGTGTTATCAGTCATAATAGGAGTGAAATGGGCTATACCCCATTTGAAGGATTTATTTATATAGACTCAAAGCAATTTATAGGAGTTTAAAGTGCTGTTTATTGCCATTTCAGTGGGCCTTTTGACAGAGTGTTACTAGAGCCTGCAACCATCTAAAGCCTGCTTATATCAGCTACATACATATGGTAAGTAGTGTAAATGCATAGAGAATATATACATATAAACTCAGGGGTACTCTGTACTCAGCTAGATGTTTACTATAAACCATTCTGAACTGGAGCTTTAATATGATGCACAACCACATGCTATCTGTTTAAGACATATGAGCCACCTGGGAGAAAATCAGTCTTCTGGAGAAATTCAAAGTTAACTGCATTCCCAGGGCTCTGAGATTTAATTACATAAAATAGCTGAAGCCTTTGAAGGTGGGAAGTGTAGTGTCAGTGCTGAGTGTTCTCTTGCCCATTTTATAAAGATATCGTTGTAGAATTTGGCAAGTGAAGTGTAGGATTTAAACAACTCCATTCAGACGTTGTGTGACGTCAGTGTATCTCATCACCTAACTCGAGAAGTCATCTCAGTACTGTTACCAATTTGTCCTTCATAACTGGAACAGCTTCTCAGCTGCATTACATCGGGTTCCCTTATGTCTGCAAATTCTCTGTTACCTCACATTTCAATTCATTAGCTCTTAGCAGCTTGCCCTTCAAAAATCCCATTCTTCTGAAATTTCTTGGCTTCCCCTATACAGCCTCTAGCTACTTGTTCATACAGAATGGTGACAGTTTTGATGTTGAATGTGTTTGATCTCTTGAGTGTCTCAGACTGTAGCTACCGAACGCTGCAGTGATACTTGCAGGTCAGGGATAGGTCGCCCAGGGATGGCAGGAAAACACTGGCTTGAAGATTGCACAGGTTACTTTCTGAGCCCAGTTTGCTGAAAGCCTTCTTACAATAGACTTACAAATATGGGAAAAAGAGATGATGGGGAGGGTGATAGAAATACAAACTGTGGGGTGGTTTGTTTGGGGGATTTTTTGTGTTGGTTTGATTGTTTTCTGGTGGGGTGGAGGGGTATTGTTTTAAAATCTTGTTATGAGAAGTATAGTCCTCTGTAAAGCTTTTGTAAGCAGCTGTTTTTCAGGCTGGGCAGAGTTAGTAGGGAACTGGCCTGCCAGGAGCTTACACTCTTCTGGAGTGTAACATCACATTTCTGCTATGAATCATTTTTAATTGAAAATAGCAAACCAAAAAACCTAGACCCATTTTTCTACACTACACTTTGTTCTGAAGAAGCTTGTACGGGCTGCACGGTACTCACACCTGGCAAGAAAAGCTGTTTCCAAATATGAATCAAGAGTCCAACACAGGCTACAGGTTGTGGAGGTATCTCCACATGCATGCAGACTGCTTTTTAATTGGCTTTCTACAAATCAGTCTGATTTTGTTTTATATTGGAAATGCCTGAAAAAGTTGGTGAAAGAGCTGGTCTGCTCAGGGATAGACAGTGGGATGAGAGAAGTGATATTATCACCATTTGAGGCAACAGGAAATTATTATGAGGAGTGAAGGGATTTTATACTTTTAAAAAGATGATGAAAATTTGGAAGGAATTCAGGACTTACAACTATTTCAAAGATTAGGTGGTTTTCAGTCTGTATTGTGCATATTCAAGAGAAGCCTAATGCTCTGAGGTTGCTTTTTAAATTCCCAAATAGGTACTCAACAACTTGGTCTATGGAAAAGTGAGGGAAGGCATCTAATCAGATTTGAGGGAACACAGAAGTACACCTTTACCTCATGAAGGTTTTAAAGCTGAAGATTGTGGACAGTGTGATAGTGCCGGGCTAGATTCATTTGATGCAAATCCCAAAGCATCCTCTTAGCACTTATCTGGAAGAGCTGAAAAAGACCACGTTAAGTTCAGCGAAGTGTAAGAATACCAGATGAAGGAGCTTTAGGACTTGGTCCAAGTCTATACATGGTGCTAAGGGACATGGTTTAGAGGTGACCTGACAGTGCTGGGTTAACCGTTGGACTCGATGATCTGAAAGGTCTCTTCCAACCAAAACAATCTGATGATTCAGTGACAACTTGATGGCTTATTTTGCTGGAATTGCTGAGACCTGCTATCATGCCTTCTGCTCAGCATAGGAATGCTGAGAATATTGAATATTGGAAGGGTGGGAGTGGATCTTATTTAAAATATAATTTCATTTGCCCTTACCAGGGCCAGAAACCAGCTTAGACAGACTTGTCTTTGGTTCATATGTGGCTATTCACATGATAAATGGCAGGGATTAGAGAAGAAATAGTGGAGTGGAAAGTACCTCATGTAAAAACTTCTTAGTGGTCTAAGTTAGAGAATTGGGAGGTAATGGAAAGATGAAAATAATATGACTTTGCCAGTATGTGGCAATGTCCTGTCCTTCTGGGAACAGACTAAGAGAAAGTACCCTAGTGAGATACACAGTTTTCATCTGCATCCACTCTTGTTATTTTCCCAGCTGACAGCGTTCTACATGTTTAGAAGCTAGCTCGGTCATTTATTTCCTTCTTGGCATTTCTTCTCCTTCTCTGTTGTTTCCTATGTCGAGTGTTGTTTAACTGTGTTTAAAGTCGGCCGTGACGGTGATACAGGCTTTTGGCATGGCCACGATTGCTGTCAGACAAAGATCATAGTGAACTCACCTCTAGGGACAAGAGAGCAGGCAAGTGTTGCGAAACTCTCCTCCACATGAGCTAGTTTGTGTTTGTGCTCAGGAGTGAGGAGCGCTGGCTTGCCCCTGTGCAGAGAAGACAACCACATAAAGGCTGTGGTAGCTGCCTGCTGACATTTGAAGCTTCATAAGTGACACCCTAATCACCTGCAGGTAGGAAAAGATCGGGGCTGCTGCTGAGGATGACCCACAAGTTGTGTTATATCAGTGTGAGCATCATGTGGGAATCAGGCACATGCTGTTGGCAGCAGAGGGATGTGGCTGGGAGGAGTGAACGCTTACTGGGATGCTCTCCAGCTCCTTTGCGATTGCTAGAGCCAGCTTGCCTTCAACATCTGTGCTCAGGATTGACTTCAGGAATAGAAATGATGTTCTGCATTATTGCAGCAAGCCATGACAGCAACGTTTGGCTCCGTAACTCATTGTATTTTCTCTTTCTCCAATGTGCGTGCGCGTGAAAAGAGAGGGAAATAGTGGCAGCTGTACCCGTCAGAGGAGCCAGGTGAGCCAGACACCTTGCAAAATATATCAGACAAAAGAAATGTGTTAGGTATTCTGCAGTTCATTTGTCATTTCTTACAGACAGACTGTAAATGGGTGTGTAGCAGCTTTGTATTTACCTTTTTTATTATTCTGAAACACCCATTCTAGCAGTACAATTTGTAACTCACAGGTAGTCTTAGAAAAATCATTTGAGATTAGGTCAAGGTGGTATTGAATATGATTAAAGATCCTAAGACTGGCTGTTAAACATTTAATGAGTCACTGCCATGCCTGATGCTTAAGAGTGGTCCGAGATGATGGAATCTTTAGATCTTCCATACATTAAAAAGGGAAGAGATGTTCAAAGAGATAGGAGCTCTTGAGTTAGTTTTTCAGCCAACCACAGTGATCTCTTCCTTGACTTGAATATCCTCCCTGTGGTGGGGGAAATAGTTGAAGGGAGCATAACTTTCTGCCTGAAGTTTCCAATGAAGTTAATCCTCTTGATTAAAATTGCGTGGTTTAGTTGTTAATGCTGTCAAATTCTCATAATTGATACAATTAAACCTAAACCCTTAGGTCTTTTCTAACTGTCACTAAGAGTAGGCTAGAAGTCTTTAAAATTGTTCTTAACATACAAATTTGGGCCGTCACAAGGGACAGATGAGCTGCTTAATGTTTAGCTAAAAATTTCTTAGTTAATCTCTTGCATATTTTCTTCATATTTTGGCCTAAGGAAAGGCTGTTTGTTATTTCAGAATATCTTGGCTCTAGTCCATCTGCAAGGCCTCATTTATTCTTTTGAAATTTGTAGCCTTCACAAGCTTGGCATCTGCGATATCACAGACAATGAATTACTGTGGCTACAAGGCTCTGGAATTAAAAAAACCCTCCTCTGTAAGAACATAATTTTGGTTTTTTACAGAATTGGGATTTGTTCTGAGGAAGCACAGTTGGCAAGGAAAAAAAAAAGTTTTCAAAGATAACAGATTTTTCCTCTTTTTAATTTTTTTTCCCTCCGAATGAACAAGGGAGTACTGATGCCGAGGACTTGCTCTTTAAATAAATGGGATCTTTCTCTTCCCTCTTGGCAATGGCAGGAGTATTCTTGTGCTGTATGACAAGGCTGGCTGGTGCTATATTTATTTTGTAGCTGTACTCACATTTGCAGGAGGTCATTCAATAAGAGAAAGGCAAAGAGCCAAGGCACTTTAAAGAAAGTTTGTTCTGCCCTCGTCTTAACTTTCTGGGTTGGCTTAAAGACAAGGCTACATACTTCTGGAGGGTCAGGGAATAGCATTACTGATACGAAATAAAAACTTCCCTGAGCTGTCTCTGGAAAGATCAGGGGTTTGTGGAGGAGGGGGAAACCCCCCCATTTTTTTAATGGAGTTCAATAGATGTTTGGGTGCATCAGCAGAAGAGGAAAAAGGAAGACAAGAGGGTGGGGAAGATGATATGAATAATGCTGGCAGTAGTGTTGTCCACGAAGAGCTGGATTTGGTACAAATGTACCTTACCTGCTTGCATGAAAGTTACCTGAAAGCAGAATTCACTCCGACAGCGTACCTGACATGCTGGCTGTTGCTGAAACTCTGCAAGGTAAGACATTTCAGTCTCGATATGTGAGATTTTTAGTTGTCTTCCTAACATGCTTAAAAGACAAATTGATCAAAGTCTCTGCTGAAGCATCTGCTGATTTGTTGATATGTACCATATTAATAGTATTAGACCTTTGTGGTCTATTACGAACAAGGAGCGTTGTAAATATTACCAGTGTTCCCAGTAGCAGGTGATCCAACAGGGCAAGACTTGCAGGGGCTGCTAATGGAATGCCATGCACAGCAATGCACTAGTAATTCTAGCCATTTATCTCCATATACTGCTAGGTAGCTGCAAGGGAGTTGAGATTATTTTAGGTTAATTGCTGGCTGAAATTTCTTGCAGTGCTCTTCTTTGGTTTACATTCATCTCTTTTATTGGATGAGCAACAGAATGTGTTTTAGTCCTGAAAATAAGAATGTTATAGAAGTGAAGAATTGGGGTTTTTGGAATATTTTTGACAAATATAATGGGGAATCAGTTTTGAGGCTGTGAAGGGACTTGCTGTAAATGTGATCTGGGCACATCTAATTACTCAAATCTAAAATACTTTTACCTAATGTGTTACTGGATGGGGAAGAAACAAGGCATTGGACCAGGTATGAACTCTATAGCTCATTCCATTTCACCTTGCAGAAAACTGCTTTAATATTCAGATCCAAGTAAGGAAACATCCAGTCCTACAAAAGCGATAGGTTTAAGGATTTAGATGTAAGCAGAGAAGCACTGAGACATTTGAGGTTAAAATGCTGGTGATTTTATGCATAATAATGCTACATTAGTAAATTTAGCATGTGTAGTATGTCTTCCTTTGTCTCTGTATTATCACGTTCAAGTCTTACTCTTGTAGGCAATTAGTTGATGGAGGGATTTATCTGATCACCACATCAAAACAAATGCCAAAACCCCACTTACTGGCTGTTTTTCTTCTTCTGAAGTATGCAACAGGTAGGAAATACGTGATGATGATGATGGTGGGGTGGAGAGCACACGCCAGGTGAGGACTCAGCAGCAACAAGCCCTCTCCTGCAGGCACCTCTACATGCCTGGCAGTTTTGTGGCAGTAGGTGAAGGGGTCTTCTGTGAGGTTGACTGAAGGGGGTAGGAATCCATACAGCTGGGGGGGAGTAAATAACCCTTGGGCAGATGTCAGACCAACAAGTCAGAGCCAAAAGGTGAGGCAAGTTCTGGGGCAACACGTGTTTCCTGATGGTTTTGCAGAGTGCTGATCCAGGGTGGGGAAAGTTGCACCTTGTCTGCTTTCTAAATGATTTGATTGGTTTTGTTGTGCTTTGACCTATGTACAACCATTGAATTTGGAGGTTTTGAGAGCCATGCCTGTGTGACAGAACGAGCCAGAGGTAGTGGGCACGCACTGGTCTGGTGCATATGTTATCCTTTAAGATAAATGGTTGTTTCTAAACTTGTCAAGTGGCAAACAAAATATTTGGGGTTGAACTGTTACAAAGAAACTGTGTCTTGATGCAAGAAAAAACACAAATGTCACTACCATGCAGGGAAGAGGGAGGTGACAGGCTGTAACAGAGGAGACCTAACCCTCACTTACCACCTTCTCCATACCTGTGTGAGTTCCATGTGGACTGAACTGCAAATTGCTGGGTGTCATTCAGTGCTTTGTTTAGATGCTACTGGCTGGAGCATGCTATGGTTGCTCCTTTTGTGTGTGTGGATATTATTTCTTAAATGACAAGAAGAATTATTAAAGTACATAAGCTAGGAGAGGTGCTTCTGTCCATGTCTGCTTGCATATAGCATTGTATTTGCACGGTGCACGTAAGTGCTTTGAGCTGGGAAGGAACAATTCACACTGCGTGGAAGTAGGGTGAGGAGAGGTAATGTAGCTTCTGTTAAAATTACAGATTTCTTCAGAAAGCTTTCTGAGAACCTTACAATGCCCCGGATAAGCTGAGAGGATAACAAAACTTTTAATTTACTAAAGCTTCTTTCTCGCTGAGCTTTCCTCAAGACTGTTCAGATTTTGAGACCCTGTTTTCATATTGCTTGACACTCTTCCATGACTTAAGTCTCTTCCAAGGCCTAATCCATTCAAAAAGTGCTTTTTTTTTTTTTTTTCTCCTTCCCTCTCACAAGAACAAAAGCAGCACAATGTTGCTTTTTCTCAGGTTCTGCAGCTTGGCAACACCTCACAAGACCGCCCTGGTGGGAGGTGAGGGAAGGCCAGCAGCATTGAGATGGTGCTGCTGTGTTACAGAGGCACCTTTTGCATAGTCTATGCACATCCCCTGTATATCAAAAGAACTCCAGTTCCTGGCTACAGATAGGGCTTCAGGTGCTTATCACTTGGAAAATAGCACGGGCTCTCTCTGAGTCCTTATCAGTGCTACCCCAGAAGGGGAAATAGTGTTACGGGGCCTTTCTGTAAGTGATGTGGAGAAAGCCACGTAGGCCACACCATCTTCTGTAGACTGCCTCCTGGGAAACTTCTCACTCACCTATCCCCAAGGTAGGCTTCAGTTTTTTGGAATCACCACAACTTGAATTTTTCTAAAAGCTCCATGTGCCTCATTCCTTTCAAGCAGTTCTCCTTTTCCAGCCCAGTTGATGAACATTGGGACAGTTGCAAAGAGAAGAGGGTTAGGCTCTTGGTTACTTGATTTCTGCAGGACAGGGATCTCTCTTTGGGTTCCAGGTGAGAGCCCCTAATGAAGCTTTCTAGGGAAGGGAAGAAGGGGATTTAAATACATCTTGTCATCACTGTTTTATAGTGGTTAGGTATGATTGTTACCTGCCAAACATGCTGTTACTCTGCTTTTAACACTCTCCGTGTACTCTGCTGAGAACACTTTAAGTTTTAAGCACCAGAAAGTTGTGTCTGGAAAATCCAGTTTGAAGTTCCTATTTTTTTAGTTTGTTCCCAGTGTAACTTACTATGAACACAGAAAGATTTTGAGGAGGAGGGAGCTGAACCTTGATATACAGTGTGTGAGACAGGGGCTTAACCAGTGGACCATCCTTCCTGTCTCGTCCTGGTAGGTGGTAATTGGATCAAAAAATGAAAATACTGCAATGGGAATGGGCTGGCTCCCTTCACAGTTATTATCCAGCTACCTTAGCATAAGTGTTTACTGGAAATTACAAGATTTTTTTAGTTATTTGATACACTTACACAATCTTGCTGTGTCTGTAACTCCTCCCTAATAATTTTTGAACACTCTGGCCAAACTCAGCAGAATTTGAGTGAGGTAGAAGTTGCAGAGTTCCCATCATGGGGGCAGAAGTAGGTAGCCAGAGAATGGAAACAGAGACTTAGCTCATGACTCTCCTGATGGAAAGGGTCCTGCATAAATTGATGCCTTATTAAACATCAGAAACATGTAAAATGTTTCCATTTCCACACCAGAGAACTGCAGATGTGTAGGAAGCAGGACTATGTTGATTCAGCTGCTTGCAGAAATACATGTTTTCTTGGTAAAGTGTTTTTTATTTGGCTGATGATGGAACTCCACTGAAGTTTACTGTCAGTCTTTAGTCCTCAGAGTAAAAGCCAAGATTTTTGAGAAGTGCAATTTGAGACAACTGAAGAGGGATGTTTTTCACGAAGCCCTAAACATTCCCTCCCCCCTGCTCTTGGAACGCTGACTTTTTAAACTGTCTCAGATGTGTCAGCCAGAATACTCAGTCTCCTTTCACTTATTTGGTCAAAACTGGTGATATTTTATTTCAGGTCAAGCTGCTGGGGTGAGCAGTCTGACTAGATATGCTCTTAACTCCTAAAACATCATAAACTCTTCTATGGGGATTATTTTGGTCATGAGAAATATTTCTAATCCAGTTTTCCTTTAATTTATGCCCATATTTTCTGGATTCATTTGGGCCAGAAATATCAAAGCAGCCTGTTTTATATTGGAATAGAGCGCTGGATACGACCGAGTGCTGTAGAGAGACGAAGCAATGGAAATGGCAAAGAGTGGAGGGAAAATTGGAATGTATCAAACCTGACAGTGAGCTTCCTTCGGATTGGTTTCACATTCCAGGCAGAGATTCATTTCTATATGGGCAGTGTAAATCATTCAGCACACGTGCCAGGGAGTTTGACTCCTTCCTTTCCCCACTCCATAAAGCCAAGAATCGATAATTTTCCAGTATCTTTAATATTCATGAAGCCATCTCCTGGGTCCAGCTCTGAGCTACAACCAGTGTGTTCAGAGAGTGCAGGCTGTGCAAGGCTGATATGCAGCACAGTCCTGAAATGTTCTCTATAAATCCTGGGGAATGATTGCTGGAAAAGCAGCCACATTTAGATTTTTAGGGGTTTTTTTACAATCTCATTCTCTTAAAATTACCACACCTTCATTCGAACAGGGGAGTGGATGTGTTCAGTAGCTACTTTTCTGTGAAAATGTCTTTCTTGGCTATCACTGTTCTCAAAAAACACTATCAGTCAAAGCTGTCTTTATTTTCTTTCTGTTGTTAATTTAAGCCCAGTCCCTGCAGTGAGCCTGCAGACTTCTGCAGCTTATGAATCAGAGCAAAACTTTCTTGCTGAATTGTGACTTTATGATTAGGTTAAAAAAAAAAAAAAACCTGAAATCCTGCATGCCTAGTAGAGTACACAGGGTGGATTAAGAACCTGTAGATAGAAGACTGAGAACAAATTACTTCTTGTGCAGGCTGGAATATTTGATGCTCTTCCTAGAAAGTTTCTCATTATTACAGACATCTAAGAAGGTGCAGTATTTTTTTCCTCCTCCTGGTGTTTTCTGATGGAAGAAAACCAGAGCTTGTGTTGGATAAAAGTAAAACCTCTGACTTGGTGTTTCAGTATGGCACTCGAAGTGTGATTATTTACAAAACTGCATCAAAAATGGTAAATATTGAAGAATTTGTGGTGTTCCATCTGCATAATAAAAACAAGCCTTGAATAAGGTGTTGCCAGATAGCATGATATGTAAATAACCACAGAAGTGCTTGGGCAGGGCACTTTTAAAAGTTATCCAGATGACTCTGTCCTTCAGGAACAACCACACTACCCCAATTCCTCTAAAAGGGATGGAGAATAATATGGATAGTTAAAAGCAAGCAAAGTAAGCCAAGCAAGCTATTCCTTTGCTTTGAGTTTTATTGGATCACATTTTTTCCTTGGTCAAAAGCACGTTGTGTGCTTTAACTCTCAGCCTTGCTTAGGACAGAATAAGTGAATTTATTTGTCAGAGAAAAGAGTATAATTTTGAATATGGTCATTAGAAGTGCACTGTCATTTTGATAGTAGCAAAAGAAAATGGTGAGATGAACCTTGGTAACTCACCTTTGGTGTCCTTGTACGATAGATGAGATTGTAGTTTTGGGGGTTAGGGAACTTCCAGGTAAAAGAGGAATCAAAAGAGAATTATATACCATAGTTTGGGTGCAGGCTCTGAGCAGAGACACAGGATCACAAACAGATTTTCCAGAAAGGTCTGTCCAGGTTTACCACTCCAAATTCTCCTCTCCTCAGTCTTCCAGTGGATGCTGCTTCTGCCACTGGGGCTGTGCGATAGGATGTGACTCTGTCCCCCTCTGAACCACGGTTTTAATGCCCAGATGTGTTACCATAGACTGAAGTCAGCATTGCTGGTTTCTTCAGCCATTGCAGCTGATCCTCCACGTTAGTGTGAGACCCACCAAGTGAGACAAGGCCAGCATGTGTGTTGTAGTGGTGATACAAATCTATCCCTTGGACAGCATCTGGAAGCAACTTGTGTTGTAGAGTTAGTTACTGAAATCTTCCATGCTGATGAGTTACACACTATGGTGGCATTGTATGAGGCACAAAATCAACAGCATAAAATGTACAGCTCTATTTATAGCTCCTTCTGTATTTCCTTCACCTTTTCCTAGTAATTATAATTGATGTTATTCCTCAGAAAGCAATAGAAATGCTTTTTAAATGTATTAATTACAGGAGAGAGAATGTCATAGTCTTCATTAGACTTTTTGTCTGTGTGTTCCTTCAGAACTCAACTGAAAAGAATGGGGGGAAAATAACCTCCTAGTATTTGGAAACATTTTTTAAATGTTTCTCTGCTGCCAAAGCAGACAGATAGCTTTTGTGCTCAGACAGAAAGTTACGGGGTGGGACAGGCAGAAGGGATTAATGCTGTTTCCATATGAATAACTGGGGGAGGTTGGTAGAATGCTGTTAGCAAAATCGACAACCCTAGTACAGTTTGGTAGCCAGTCTCTCCCTGCTGAAAAAAAGACCAGGCCCTTAAGGTGTGGTGAGAAGCGCGTGGGTGATAGAATGTGGAAGAAATATTAATGTCAGTGCTCAGGAGAAAATAGCTTTCATTATGCTGGCAGTTAAAGGTTTTCAAATAGGAGTTTTTTCTGCCTTCCTGCACAGTGGGTCTGATTTAACAACAAACAAACCAACCAACCAACCCAACAAACAAAAAACCCCAACCAACCAAAAAAAACCCAAAAAAAACCCCAAAAAAAACCAAACCACAAAAAACTCCCAAAATAAAACCAAAAAAGTTTTCAGGTGCTACAGCTGCAGAGGAAAACTGAAATACCAGTTTGCAATGGAAAGTTCTCAAGCACTGAATCCTTCATCCTTACAATTGTCAATCCTCTTGCAAGTGTTTTAGAGCTTGGATCAACTTGTAAAAGATGCTGATTATCATAGTTGCTGGATTGACTTTTGTTCTTTGCTTCATTTAAATAAAAATTCTAAATGGCATGAGTATAGCAGTGTTTGAAAAGTGCAGGCTTTCATTTCACATCCCACACAAATAACCAGCCAGGATGCCCAGCAGAGAGAGAGTGCAGGGGACTGACATCAGCAAAATGCATTGCAAGCAGGGGAAAGCCTCCTACAATAATAATTAAAAAAAAAATTAAAAAAATAATAAAAAAATTAATTTACATTTAAGCTCCTGAAAGCAGGCAAAGACTCCTGGAGCAAATCCGCACACAAGACATTCTGGGAACTTTACTCATCATAAATGGGAGAATCACAGAATCACAGACTGGTTTGGGTTGAAAGGGACCCTTCAAGGTCATCTAATCCAACCCCGCTGCAGGGAGCAGGGACATCTGCAACCAGGCTTTCACATTGTCCAGAAAACTTGGGTTTGCCCCTCTCCTGAGGAGAAGACAACTGCCTGTTGAATGGCCACTGCTTCTTGCAGCACATCAGTGCACTTTGGGAAGTGTCTTGGCTTGAGTACCTCTGTTAGGGAGGTGAGGATGGCAACACATGGTACCACTGGTTAAAAAAAATCTATCTCAGTGCGATCTCATGGTATTTCCAATCTTACTGAAACTAGCTCTTTTTCACCCTGGTTCTCTTCCTAAGAGAATGGCACCTCTGACTTCACTGTCTTATGTTCAGAAATCCTGTGCAGGAGGGATGTTTGTGTTGGGGACCAGTAACGTGGATCCCCAGTGGAACAGCAGCCTCGCTGGAGCCAATGTTTGTGCAAACCCCACTCTCCAGGAGCCAACTCGGGCTCAGTGTACATCCCAGCAATGCTGCCTTACTGTATCTGCTCAAACCAGCTTTACACTTCCAGTGTAGTGGACTTCATCCTTCCCAGACTGAGAAATGGGTGCAACCCTGTGCGAAAACTCTGAAGGTTTGTGTTCACTCCTCTTTCTGCTTGAAGCTCTCAGTAGGACCTTGGACAAACTGCTCCATCTCTTCCTCAGTTCTTCACCTCTAAGGGATCACTTGCTTATTCCCACCAGGAAGTAGACAGCTCTTTGGGAGAAGGTATGTGCCCATGCATCTTGCAATCCTCCAGTGTGGAAAGTGGCCTGCAGCTATCCCTGCAATACAGATGGCAGATGAAAGAGAAGACCTGCTTGTTAGCAGGAGGGACAACTGAAATTTGAGTGACATCTGCAATTTGTAAGTTAAAAAGCATCTAAAATGAATGGAAGATTAGAGTTTTCAGATTTAATTTAGAGCTGTGTAATAAAAATGGTAGGGTATTACTGAGAAGCTTTCACAACTGTTTTTTAAGTGCTTTTTTTTGGTGGTACTTGTGCCTTGAATGGATTAGTAAACACACTCATTCACTAATCCATTTCTTACCTGTATTGTAAAACATGCCCCAAATCTGAGAAGAGTCAGGGAAGACACTTAAATTATCAAAGAGAAATCATTGTTTCCATAGATCAAAGGAGAAACCTTAGTGACTCGTGGTTATTTACGTGTTGTGTTTGAACCTGCTGTCACTTTGCTCTTCCCTTGAGCAACAGCAGGAGTGGATTGTCATCAGATGTAAAAGAAAAGGTTAAGAGACAGGAACTATATTTACTTGCTAGTTCTTCAGGTTAAATCCAGAACTCAAGAAGTGAGTATGCAGTGGCTGATGGAAATAGAAATAGAAAGAATCAAAAATGTATTTTTCAGGAATCTGATAACTTCATTTGTCTTGAGATATGCAATCCTTTTGATGTGAAATCGTTTAGAAGTCAGGGTGGTGATGGTGTTATTTGTTTGGGTTTTATTTTCAGAAAATCAGAGTCAGGTTTGTGTGAGCTCATTTTTGAAATGGTTTAATGTGGCCACTACAGAAAATGGTAATTCTTTGTGAAAAATAGAGAGTTACATTAAAAAAAAAAAAAAAAAAGCACCTGACAATTAGAACAGGTTAAAAATGAGCAGGGATGAAAGTGGATAGTGTTGAAGGCTACTCTAGAACAAATTTCAGTAAGCTTCATTGTTCAGGAGTAGACTGATTTTGCTTTAAAACCTTTTTATTTAAACAGAGCATCAAAGTTGCTTATTTTAACAGATGGGTCACTCTCCCTTTTTCTCCTCTGTACAAACTGCTTTGCAGTTTATCTTACAGCTCCCCAGGCCTGAAGTTCTTGTTCTAAGGCAAAGGTTTTAAGTGAGTGTTTTAAAACTGTGTGCTAAGGCTGAGGGGAAGTACCTGATTGAGAAGAACACGCAGTCATCCAGGGAAGCAGTAGGGTCAGTGCTGCTGGGAGGATTCAAAGCTGCTGTAACTTATGGTGAACAGCAAAGGGTTATATATATATATATATATCAGACTAATAAATAAAGGCACGTAATGTAATGTGTCTCTAACCATGAAATTACTACCAATGGCCGGACTGTGATGATTTTTCCAAGTTCTTCTATATTATTTCATGACTTTCCTTAAAAATAGGAGGCAACTTTTGCATTGGGCCTTGGAAAACTTTGAAGAATGTGTTGTTATTGTTACTTAAGTAAAGCTTTTGGGGATGGAGGGATTTTACTCCTGGGAGTGAGACTTTACTCCTGGGAGTGAGACAATCATGCAGCGCTTGCAGTGTTTCTGTAACTGGGGATCTTCTTCCTCATCTTAAAGATCATTGTTTCTGTGAAGCTGGTGAGGTGGGAGAAGTCCTTAGACATATAGAAAAGGAAATCTGGGAAAAGCATGTGTGAGGAATGGGGTTTGGGATCACTGTGTTGATTAGAACACAGGTTACTGGTTTACAAGGCATCAGGATCGGAGATGGGCAAAATGTCTTAAGGCGAAACCTTCAACTTGAAAGTTTTATTTTACTTTTTCATTTCCAATGCAAAGTTCAGGACAAGTTCACTAAAGTTTGTGAACCCTTCAGCAACAGTTGGCTAAGTTTCAAGCAAGCCTGAAATAGTATATGGTTTGGGTGCAAATCAGGATGGGCTTTATCCCAAGCCACTTGAAAGGCAGCAGTTTTGGATGCATATAACTTTGTATTTCAGCCTTCATTGCAACCCAGGCCTCGACTCGCCCAGTGTGAAGCTTTTGCTCTGAGCCCTGTGAATGGTGCCTGCTGTACTTTGCTTTTCAAGATTTAGTATTTGCAGAGTACATCTGGCTGGGGCACCTTAACAGTGCACAGGAATTGGGAGCATCGTATGCTTGTCTTGGATGGATGACTTGGGTTCCAGTTCAGCTAGATGGTCATTATAGACACATCCATATCTCTAAGCTTCAGAGTTGATGAGGCAACGTGTGGGGCTCATCCAGTTTTCCACAGGTAGTCTTGTTCAGAACAAACTCACTGGGGCTACACTAAGGCTCTGGAGAAAGCCAAATTAATTCCAAAGGGTGCACACTGGCACTCCTCCTGAGCATCACTTCTGGTTTCATTAGTCCAAAGGAATTTTAAAAAATATAATCCTTAAGGACTTTTTGACCTGTAGAAGTAGATTCCTTCACATATGTCCAAAATATTTCTCAGTTTTGTTCTGTGTAGTCTGGGGAAACTTTCTTGGAGAAGCCACATCCTGGGTTCTGCAGCTCTCGTGGATTTCTTTGTGCCAGTAACCACACTACCTGCCATGATGGCAGGGTCAGACCTTAGGTAATGCAAAACGAGCAAGTGAAGGCCCTTGTTTTTGTTAAAGACTTTGACATCTGCAGAGTTGAATAGCTAGGTAAGATTTTATTTATTACTATATTAAAAAAAAGATATTGTGAGCAATGCTGGGACAACTATTACAAAAGCTGCTATGGAGTGACTGTGTTTTGCTCCAAAATAGTAGTATATTATTATTTACTCCACTGGGTACCATGCACTGAATTGCAAGGCTTTGAAACTCCAGCTGAGCAAGTCTCCAGCCTCCCTGAATTTGCACAGAACGACACCGCCTTGGCTGGGAGTTTCCTGACATGGTAATGTCTGACCACCTCCTTCGCTGGCTTGCTTTCCTCTGGGAAGGGCAAGCTCATGAATGAGATGACTGAGAAATAAATGCAAGCACCTTTAAATAATAGCATTAGGAGTAAGCAAGTCTACAGGTCTCACAGCAAGGTTTTAGAGGGTTGCCACCTACTCACTTCCTTCAGCCCCAGCTCCTGTTAGAGAATTCCTGGGATATTCTGTATGTAGGATGCTAAACCCTGGGGGCCAAGTGAGGCAGAGTTTTTGGCTCTGTTTTTCTAGTGAGAGATGGGTAGGTTATTTTCCCTGTCGCTTTGACACAGCCATCACTGTCTGCTTCCCAATACCTTGTGTCCCTTGTCACCTGAGCAGTGGCTGAAGCAACATGGGTTTGTCCAGTTCTTTCTAGATGAAGGAGCTACTGTTTAGCTGTAATTACTCATCTGTAAACACTTCGAAAGTAACACAAGCCTGACAGTTTTTAACCTTTACATAACAAGCAATCAGCACTGTCTGAACTTTCCCTTTTATGGTCTCTCCTAGAGGAGTAATTGACAATAAGGGAAAACTTGGGGCAAGGAGTAACCTTTTTAAAGTGGGATTGCACAGTTTAGAAACTTTCAGATTGCTGTTAAACTATCTCAATGCTGCCTGGATACATGCACTTTGAAACTGGCTTGTTCCACAGGCCACAGAGAAATCTAGCATTTAAACCAATTTGGGGGTCATTTTTAGTGTATTTTGATACAGGTCACATATTTATTATCTCTTTTTACTTCCAAAGAATTGCTTCTATTAAAAACCAAAGAAACCTAAGTTTGTGATTTTGCAGCAGAATACATTCTACGTGCATACAGTTAATAACAGGATAGAATTTGCAGCAGAACTCTCCGCCGACCCCTGTGTTCAGCCTTGCTGACTACCTCCTTCTGTGCTTCTCTTGCCAGACCAGTCTCAGCTTCCAGCCCTCAAATGTCTGCTTCCCCTGCCCATCTTGGTGTCGGTTATCTAAGGATTTGTTTTCTCAAGTTCTTTTCAAACAATACTTCTAAAGAGGGTGTGGATTATACACATTCTGGTGGCAGATTCTGGACCCCAGAAACCAAAGCTCTTTGGTGGAAGTGTAATACTCCTGCTGGACTTTATTACATCTGAGATGCTGTTAGTGGGAGCAGTAAATGCTTGCAAGATAAACAGCTTCGTCTCATAGGCAAAATGATTTGCTCTATATACTGCCAATTACTTTCAGCTAATCTGTTAAGCAGTAAAGGATTTAGGACTCACTCATGATCTGACACTAGAATTTTCTTGTGCTCCCAAGCAAGGGAATTACACCTGACTTACATCACTCTGAAGTCACAGCACTGTTGGGTTAGATTCAGAAAGCTTCCAAAACTTTTTGTTTTGCAAAAGTCTTCAGGGTCCTCATCCAGACTTAGTTTTTCACGTGGTAGCACCCTATAAGCATGGTTACTATTTTAGAGGGCTTGTGCTTTTAAAGAGAAAGGGCAAGTGACAGTATTAAAACATATAAACTCACCAGCATACTGCTAAGCAGGAATTCTGTTAACATCTGGTTGAGGGTTTTTTTGGTGTGTGTATAAAACCTTCTCTCCTCCCTCATGCTGAACTCCTCTCTAAGTAACTGTTACATTTTCCTTTTCTAACTGCTGGCTTTTCCCTCTCTTCATTTAACCCACCCTCTCAGAGTCCTGAATACAGAAAAAGCTTTTGCAGTGTGCCCTGAAGCATGTGTACTGATGAAGCCCATACAATGTAATTATGGATAGCACAATGCAACATCATGAAGTGCCTTTGTTTACAGCTTCTCTATCATGAGAGTATAATGAACGGATTCACTGAGGAAATGCAAAAGCAGATGCCTTTGGCTGGCTCCTGTTGTTCTCTTTTTGGCAAAGACACAGGGACGAATCTACCCTGGGACAGCCCCACTGAAGTCAGATGAGTTACACCAGGCAGGAACTGGAACTTTTTTCTTTTCTTCTTCTTCTTCTTCTTTTTTTTTTTTTTTTTTTTTCTCTAAAGAACACAGTTTCCAGATCTCTTTTCCCTGACTGTCACAATTTCTCTTTCCACAGAAAGCCTATGAAAGCCTCTCTGCTTCTGAAAAGGTAGGATAACCTTTCAGTCACTAATAGCTAATTTCCTCAGCAGTCTGAGTTTTGTGTGTGTCTACCAATGCCTTGCAACCATATAATTAATATCTAACTATTTATAAAACAAAGAAATAAATATACTAACCCCCTAACTTCCTATTTATTGAATGGGACAGTGAGGACAGAGAGTACTGTGAGAGGGTTGGAGTACTAACAGACAGCTTGGCTGCTTTAAAGTGCATGATGGGTGCTCAGAGCTGGCCTAGGTATCAGCGTATGGAGTCACCTTTAGGTGTATGCACGTACCTCACGTAACGTAATCTTGGACAAAGCTTCCGAGGGCAGATGTTGGTGCGAGCACCCCATTTCACATGTCTGTGAAATCTTTAGGGAAGAGGAACCTGCAACAGCTCATAGTATTTGCAAGTGCTGATCTTAAAAACATGTTTATTAGGGCAAACCTGGGCTTGCACTTCATAGTGACAAAAGTTAGCAGAACTGCTGATGCTTTGTGCTTGCCACTGCTGTGGCCATACTTTTGGGGTATTTTTTTTCCTCTCCTGAGGGCCTGAATGGTGCCTCTCATATAAAACCTGCCATTTACAATTTGCCTTTTGCTGAGGCTTCCTTTGTGTTCACACAAGGCAGCTGGCAGGAGTGCTGACCTCCCTGGAGTGGAGCCTTGCCAGCACTAGCTAATCAATATTCAGTGGAGTCGGCTGCTCATTAGGAAGCCATTGATTATCTCTGGAAGGTTACTCCCCCTGTGTGTGTCATTTTTCAGTCTCTACCAGCCCTCCACCCCCCTATCCCAGGCTCTCAAGAGAACAGAGTACTGGGATGGAAATGAGGTTCCCTTTCAGGATCTGAAGGGTTTGTCGTCAGATGTCAAAACAGTCTTTGGAAAGGTGATTTCCTCACTGCCACATTTTTGTTTATACCAGGTCTGTGCTTTTAATTTCTGGGATATTTCTAATGCTTACGAGCTGTGGTGCTTGAAGTGTTTGTTGTGTTTGACTTAGGCAGGTTGCATTAGTTACACTGAGCCTTGGTTTCCTGTGATGGAAGAAAAAAACCCCGCATCTTTTACACAGCTGTAGCTGACCTGTCTGACCTCTTGCACAGAAGGGGAGAGCCATGGTTTCATATCCCACGCTATTCACAAGCAAATGAACAGGGAGGTTCACGGAGAAGCAAAGCCCTCGTCTGCTGGCGTGCTCTGCTCAGAGTATACCCACGTACAGCACGCTCAGCTCCTCCTCTCTTAACACGAGGGGAGGCCACTGAGGTTTGTGGGGTCAATACCTGCCCAGGACCCTGAAATCGATTTGGCAAAATTCATAACAAAGTCTCTCCTTTTAAAAGTGAATTATCCACTTAAGGGTGTATTCAGTTATCAAACAGAGCAGTAGAGAACTGTGAGATAAATGTGTGAGTCTAAGCACTCAAATTTATTTGGAGTGATAGAGTAGATGCCAGATATATAGAGTGGTATAAAAAACTTACTAAATTAATTGTTTTGTTTAGTTTGGTTTGGTTACTTGGACTGTAAATACAGCATTAAGAATCACAGCAGAGATTACAGGTCAAAAAGGCAAGGTCTGAGTTCTCAAAAAGATGGAAGCAGGCAGCTGGAGCTAAGAAACAGATGACTAAAAGAAAGGCAATCGGCAGAGACTACACTTAGCTCCGTTCCTCTGCTCGGTTCAAGTTACTGCCCTCTCCAGAGAGCAGAAACTGCACTGTGCTGGGATCATCCACCTTACAGAGGGACTCCATTAGCAGAAGAATTGAACTTACAATTGATGGGTAGTAATTCAGTGTCCAACTTTCTCTTTGTAATAAGGGGGATTGCAAGTCAATAGCTCTCAAGCTTTATCCTCCTTGTCTCTTCTCAACTTGGACTTCAGGCATCACTAAATTCAAGCTAGGTGCTTCTGTGAATGGAGTAGAGTCAACAGTGCAAGTCAAAGCACAGCAGAAGTTCTTAACTTGGTGAAGGTGAACATCTTTCCTTCTCCTGCCCTTAGCACTGAAGGAAGAGCTGTTACTGCATGGAGGGCAGACCTGCTGTCTGCTTCTGATGTTATACAAAGTGCTGTATTACCAGGGAACAGAAAGACAGGGACGTGTTAATGCTGTGGGACTCCTGTAGCTGATGCAGTCTTCACTGTTGGTGGAACAAAACATAGACCATGTCTGATTAGCACCTTGCATTGGTGTGTCTTGGTTCATCTCAGAGAGCATGGTCTGTGGTTTGTGAGGTGCTGATGATTTAGTCCATGATTTAAGGGCTAGTTCAAAAACCAGCTCTGTGACCATTGCCAGCAAGTTGATCTTCTCCAGTCATTAGTACATACCAGAGAGATGATGACAGGGATGTGAAAAATGGCAAGCTGGCATTAACTGGGGTTTGTTTAACTAAGGGGGTTTCCTGTCAGCTCCCTGTCTTCCTCACGGAGGCATGTGACACAACGGATCTCTCTGACTGCCAGAGAAGGTTTGGTGAAGCGTAAATCAGGAGTTAAAGGAGACAATGGAGAGACAGTTCCTCAGCTGCCAGAGAGGGAGCTGTCCCTGGCATGGCAGAAGAGTGACTCCACATGCCATCCTGTTTGTCAGAAGTGTTTCCTTCCTGGTGTCAGTTGTCAGCCCACTGGCATTAATCCGTGTGGTGTATTTTCTGCAGAAGGCTGTGCTGCTACTCAAGGGAGAGGAACCCTGAGACAGGGTTTTGTAATAAGCTCAGAAGACATTTCCATCCAGGTTGGCTTTCAGCTGTCTTAAACACGCCAGAGCTGTATTTAAAGGATGAGGTGAAGGACTAATGGTGTGCCTTGTCCAGAGAATATTATCAGTGTGTCACACAGGATAATGTTCCCATTCCTCTGTTAGCCAGAGCTCTTCCTGTCCCATTTCTGTTGACATTATCCTGTAGTCATCATTGCAGTCCTAGAGGGAAATGCTGAACTGAGTGTGTTTCTAGCTAGTGCAGCAGATGGAGTAAAGTGAGGTAGCGTGCTGGGACCAAACAGCTCACACCAATCCCCAGCAAATCTGTCTGATGCAGCACAAACATCTGTCCTCTCTATCTCCTTCTCTTACTGTTCATTCCACTTGTGCTTTGGGATGTAATAAGTTCTTAAGAAAGTTGTGCAGTGACAGCCAGTGGGTTGAAAAGCAGTGACCTCTTTGTGAAACACTGTATGGGAAACCTCCAAAGAGTTGTGAAATACCTCTGAAACCAGTTTAGGTGTTTGGCAAGTGAAATTGAACACAGAGGACGTTCACATTTTTCCCTCTCGATTTTCATTATGCAGGTTATGCCTGTAGCTGCACAATGACATTTAAAGCATCTCATCATTTAAAGATCTCATATAATTAGTCATGTCCTGAGTATGTCTTCTGTTGAATATGTTTGTTTCAAGCATGTTAGTGGAGAACAGAATAGATGTTTCTGTCTTGGCAGCAAGCACGGGAGGAGATACACAGAGAGTAAGTGTAAAGACTTTGTGTAAAATCTCACACCAGTGTGGCCGTGCAGTCAAATAACTGTAGGGCTGTGGGTGCAGAGCCTGACTTCTCATGAAACATCCTTTGACATTCAAGGTTGTAGAAAGATCAAGAAGACTTTTGGTGACCCGTGTTATTGGAAAACCCCTCTCTCAAGGAACAAAGATGTGAAGTAATGGCTGATATTCTGGGCTGTGCAGATTCTCAGAGCAGCTGTACGTCGTGTGGCTAACTGTGCAGACTTGTCAGACTACTTTGGCATGGGTCTGAACCAGTGAGTCTGTTCATATTGGAGAGAGCTGTGGTCAATAATCCCATAGGGACCTCCTTTTATTAGAGGACTCAATAAAAAAACCCCTTACTATACTACCATCTGGTAGGAATAAAACTCCAGCATCCTGAATTGTATGGGAGGCCATGCAGGCGTTTATAGCAGGTATTGCCAGTTCAGACCCTGCTGTGTCCTTGGCCAGCAAGCATTTTCAGTAGTCCTTGCCCCCAGGCAGTGGGCTACGTGGGCCATTTGTGCAAATGCCAGCATTTGCACTTACAAATGACATATATTTGTATTTGATAGAGGTGAGCTCTTACTCTGCATCATCAAATACAGGTGAAATTGTCTCATGCAGTGATTATACTTCTTAGATATTTGCTCTGCAGTCAAGAGACTGAGTTTGTGTCACTGACCAAACTTAATTTACACATGGCATTGGGATGTAATACATTGACCATTAGCTTTCTGATAACTTGGGTTAACATTTAATGTAAAGAAGCACTTAGAAGATGACCATGTCCTTTGCAAAGAAGGAAAAGTGAATGCTAAAAAAGAATCTGTTATTTTGCAAATGCTAAAGATTTTTTTTTTTTTTCTGGTAAAGAACAAAACCCAAAAAAGCTGGAGGAGGAGAACACAGTTTACAGAGAGTCAGGACAGCATTATCTTTTCTGTTAAATATGCCCGTACTTTTTATGTATAGAACTTTTATTTTTTTTGTAGAACTTATCACCATGGTGTCTGAGTGCCTCCTCCATGAATTCAGTCTCCCAGTATCTTTTGTGATGTAGTAAAAGGAGACGGAGGGGTTGGATCCAGTGAATTATTTGCTCAAGGTCATTCAGAAAGCCTGAGACAGAGCAAGGAACTGAATGCAGATAACCCGACACTCTTAAAATGTCTATCTTTATTTTAGGAATGAATGAATCCCCAAAACTGAAAGCAACCCACAACATTATTTCCTATAACTATTTTCAGTTGACTCAAACCCAGGCTTTTCCTTGGCACCCATTCAAAGCAGCAGATGTAAGGCAGATACATTCATCAGTAAGCCCCTGTTTACAGCATGACATTTGAGCTTGCAGTGCTGTAGCCTTTTGGGTTTTTTATGATTATAACTGTTTCTGTGCTGTGGCTTTGCCTGCCTGGCACAGAGCTTCACTTCCTATAGGAACTGGCTTGTAATCCCCCAGGTTCATGGTCAGTGAGGACAAGGAGTTAGCCTGAGGGGACCACAGAGTTGCTTCCTTTACATATTGCTGCTCTGGCTTTCTTAGTCATTTGTGAAATGTTCTGCCTTGTTGCAGGTTATGCAAACAGTAACTCTGGTTCAGGGTGAACTTGGTCTTGCTCCTCCTAGCTCAGCAGGAAGGTAGAGTGCATTTTAGTATCTCCATTTTACAGTAGTGTTGACATCTCTGTTTCTGGATGTTCTAGGTGCTATATAACGAGCTCACGAAGATACCCCCTTCATGGTAAATGCCTGCTTCTGGCGGTGGTTTGCTCAGTCTCTAGAGTGTGTAGCAAGCCTCAGTTGTTCAATGGTTGTGGAGGCCCAACCTGTTTGTCTTTCCATCTTGGTGTCCCTCGGTGAGGGGGAAGTGCCTGGCTTAAAGACATCCCTCATCCCCTCAAGGCTGTGCTAACTTGGGAGCTTGAAGTCTTTTATTTCTTGTTGCCTGAGCTCAGTTCCTGTCTTCTTTCAGGTGACAAAGTGAACAGGTCCCTGGGGAAGTTAGGCTCCCATCAAGTGCTTTGCCTGATCCCCTGTGGTTTCAAATCAGAATTTGACCCCTAGCTTTGGATTTAGGTGGCAAGGTCCATTGCAAATCCGGCTGCTGAGGAGTACAACTGCACTGTGTGTGGATCCTACAAATTCTACCTGTTGCCCCAGTGACTTCAGGTTATCAGCTTCAATTTCCCTCTAAAATAAAACTAAACTTGGTCTGTGGTTTGATTTCAGGGAAGCAGAAACAGTGAGGAGTGGAATATTATAAAAGTTTGGGTTAAGTGATATGGATGAATAATTTTATACCCACTCGTAGTTTCCACTGGAGACACTTAGTGCAGATTCAGGATCATAAATAAGACATGTATTCTGCAGGATATATTGCTTCTTACATCAATTACTTGGTGCTATTCAACTGTTTTTTCAGCAGGTTTTGTTGGAGAAACATTTTGTGAGACTTTGGACTGTGCACAACATGTATGCCAAAGTATGTCAGGTACTTCAGACTCTAATAAGGAAAAAGTGTGCTCAAACCTTGGAAGATGAAGTGCTAAAGCATACATTCCATATGATACTTGCTTGTTTGTAGCTAGTATGCTGCCATCTGGGTAATTACTCACACTGTCCATGTTGTAAGGAGAAGAGGGAATCTGCTTTCCAGACAGATTTACGGTCCAGTGAACACTTCTGGTGTAGTGTAAGAGCATGAGATATATCGGGAAACCAGGCTTAATCATCACAACCCAAATGAAAACATTTGGAAGTTAGAAAATAATTCAGAAGCCCTGGATCTCTTTCATTGTTGAGAGACTTCATTAGAACAATGGATGTCAGCAGTTTGCGGTATCGACCTGGAAGATTCTGCTGCACTAAGCCTGTGTCTGGTGAGCATACTCACAGTTTGTATACCTTGTTTAGGTTCATTACATGCTGGTGTCTCCAGCCTGTCTGTGTAACACCTATATTCAGACTGTGGAATTGCAACAGACACTGCAGCAAATCTGTGAAGGTTTATAAAATTCAATCCCTCAAGCATTTGACAAAGAGAATCCCTAAGAATCCAGTTCTCGCTCCCTCCAACACCTAGTTTAAGGTGTTATGTACTTGAAATAATCACTGCCCAGCCTTTCTAACTGACACACAATACACAACACACACACCTACACACCACTTCCTGCTCTTTCAAACTTCCCAACATTTCGTGACACTCACTGAAAGTGTTTTCAGTGTTTTTTAACACTGGACCAGGCTGCCCAGGCGGGTTTGTGGAGTCTCCCTCTCTGGAGATATTCAAAACCTGCCTGGATCTGTTCCTGTGTGATCTGGTCTGGGTGATCCTGCTCTGGCAGGGGGTTGGACTCGATGATCTTTTGAAGTCTCTTCCAGCCCTTGGCATTCTGTGATTCTGTGAGTGTTCAGAGCTTAGTAAATTTTATTTTTTTTTTCCCTGTGGGGTTGGAATAGAGTTTATCAAAATCTGCATCCCTGGAAGCTACGGATGTGTTTCTGCCCTGACATGTATAGCGATCCGTGGAAACTTAAGCTCTGCTGCCATCACATCTGTGAAAGGTCTGGGTTACTGGGAGTCCTTACTGCCCCAAAACAGGCAGTGAGGGAATGCAATTGTACCCAGTACCAGAGTGAACACTCTTAGCTTCTGAAATAGCAAAGGAGCCTCTTTTGCAGTCCCAAAGAACTCGAAGAATCACTTTTTAGGAAGTTTTTAGCTTATTTCCTAAGGGAATGAGATAATTGAGAGATCTATGCCTGTCTCTCTCCCTGCATGGAACTTTGGAAACTACTGACAGTTTTTAACCATATTTAAAAGACAGGTGGAAGTATTGAAGCTTTCTGCAAGTTTCATGAGCACTGACAGTTCAGCAAATGAGGAACATCCAAATTAGTGCTCAGATTGAAGGACCTCATCTAATGTGTTGCTACTGACAAGTCCCATGTGGCCAAGTCAGCATTTCTGTATCCATGGGAGTATGGGTGGGAACAGAGCTCATGTGGTGAGTAGAGGGTGTATGAGAGGACAAGAATCCGTAGGAAACCAAGTTCTGCCTCTTGGGGAACAAGATAGATGCAGAACCCCAGTTACAGTTTAGCTTTTGTCTGTTAGTGACAGAGTATAATGAGTAAAGACTCTTTCAACATTTGGACAGTGGAGCTGAACAAAAAGGAGACCATTATATGCAATAGCTGTCAAGACTGGAGAGTGGTCTGTGCTAGTCTGCCAAATGCAAATGAGGATTATCCGTTCACTTAGTCCAAAAGAGAAAATGATATCATTTCTTTGGTTCAATTAGTTTATTGCAATCCATAAACAAGGAGAGGACCCCAAAATGGCAAGTGTTCAACTTCACATAGCTTTAAAGATTGCAGAAATCATACTGCTCTGATGGTAAGACTTCTTTTACACTCTTTGCCCATAGTCTTTAGATCATCAAAGTGATTTATACTCTTTTTCTTTTTTTTTCTTTTTTTTTTTTTTTCTTTTCCTAAGTAGAGAATTTTGTAGAATAATTGAGACCCAAGTCTCACTTATTTGCCTTGGAGTTTTAAGGCAAGGATGTTCTCATCTTGGTTGGATTGTGGGTTGTTCTCAGCCAGCTTGAGCTACCTGATTTACTCTCTGCTATATTAAGTTTAGTCAAAGCACTAATGCAATTTTGTACATCTCTGTCAAGAAGTAGAGACTTTCCAGCTATTTGTTTGCAGCCTGATGGTCTGTACCGATGGGTGGGAGTGAAGGGATGTGGGGGATGCGGAGCTGAAATGTGCTGCCTGGTTTCCAGCGTATGCACTTCAACCACTTTGTAGAAAGTGGCCAGAAGGAAGGGGTTCAGCTGCTCCTCTGCATTTCAGCTGAGTGTGTGAGACTCACCTGAGGCGTCAGTAAGGCTCTGGGAGAGAGATGGGCAGGCTGGAGGGGACGCAGGCACGCCTTTGTGGTGGGGTTATGGTCAACCCTGTCAGTGATGGGTGTGGTATGGACAGCGAGAGCGCTCTGTTTGAGCACCTCCAAAGCAGCAGGTTGGGTGCCACTGTGGAGCACGCTGCTGGCCGCTCTCTGTCACCAAGAGCTGGCAGTTCCCTCTCACTGTGGGGACAGAGCAGCAAGCTGCCAGGCTGTGCCCGTACACCCCCAGGCACGTTAGGAAGTCTTCGGCAAGATAACGGGTCAGATTCAGCGCAGAGGTCAACAGACTGCTACAAAAGCAGACTGTCACATGAGTGACCTTCCCCCACAAGCTGGAGCTTTCTTGGCAAAGTAACTGTGATTCCTGGCAAAGCCTCATGTCACCACCAGAACCACGGTGTGGTTGGTAGCTCAGCACAGAATCCCTCTTGTGCATCGCATAGAGATTGCAGACCTTCAGTACCTATAGCTTCAAGCAGATCTCATTGTTACCCTTTCCCTGCAAGTCTCAGTGACTTAGTTTAGAAAAATTTAAAAATGTAAAGGTTTGCAATCTTTGGCTCCCAAGAATGTTTTTTAGAAAGGTAGCAAACTACACGGATTGAAATAGGGTCATTCCAGGAGCCTGAGTTGGAGGCACTCTTGATGTTTGATTCATCTTTGTCTCCCTTACCCCAAGCAACACTGGTGGGTTCCCGCCTTTCTCCCAGCCCCAGTTCAGTCCAAAAATGTATTTGCTCAGCTCTGAAGACAGTGGGAAGGGTGAAGTGGTGTCAGGAGAGGGCTCCCCAGAGGTGCCGTGGCTGCAGCGGGGGCCGCTTGCCCTCTGGTGGCTGCTGGCACTGAGCTGCCCGTTGCGGGGGGAACAACTTTGGCAGCATGACCGATGACTTCCCGAGCTGAACTCGTGATCTTGCTAATTCTGCTGGAACATAAACGGATTAGACCCGAAATGGGTGTCGATATAAAAGCTCCTTCTTTAAAGTGACTGCCACGGGAAGTGGAGTTGTCTGTCTACAAACCAGAATGAGCAGTGGGATAATCATCCTCAAACTTCAACTTGAACCATCGGGTGTCAGCCTAGATCTGCCACAAGGGTTTTCAGTGCTGGGTTATACCAGTTATCTTCCTCCCAACAAGCTCCCTTTCTCTGCCTCACCAGATACACCAGCCTGAGGGACAGGTGCTCCCAGTGAAGTCCACAGCACCTTCATATTCCCTTCAGGAAAGGGGTGGGTGGATGTCAGGAATGGCCAGCACAGCTTTGCGCCTGCTGAAGCGCGTTGCTTCAACACGGACGTGCTGTGCTCTCCTCCTGCTCCCATCTCTGGTTGCACGGTAGGTGAACAAGGGTGGCACGGTCCCTCCCAGAACCCCACTGGGTGTTGAGTGTTAGAAACACCTTGTGCTTCCATACTCAAACCCGTCCACTCTACAGCTTCTCTGGCCTTGTGAACTGGTTCTTCAGCCACCCTAAATTTGTTTGGCCGTGTCCTTCTTTTGAAAAGAAAAGCTGTTTCCATAACCCTTACATTTCATGTTTTGCTGTTAATCCTGACATTCTTTACCCAAATCAGAATAACATGTTTTGCCTTTACAATTCTAAAGGAAAAATACTTATCTTGGATCTTAAATGCTTAATTGCATCTGATTAAACAAAGCCGTCTTAAAATAGACCCTCAAAAGGAAACGATCCAATTGTTGACCTGTTAAATACCAAAATAAACCAAAGTCCTGAGGAAATGAAGTGGTAGCAGTCAATGGTGTACAGTTGCTTGGGGACTGACAGGAAAAGTGGCATATGTTCAGAAGAGGCCCACAGCAAAGAGAGGAAACCTCTGTCTCACGTGGAGAATGGGATAAGGCAGCGCCAAGACCGATTTATATTTGCAAGTGAAATTTAAGAGATAAATGTGTATATATTTTATAGTTTGAAGACTATTCACAAAGTAATACGAAAGAAAGCGAAGAAAAAAGTAACTGTGATGACAAGAAGCAACTCAAAACACTACAGTATTTTTCCTTTAGCTCCCTGAAGACTGCAGGGCTTTGTGTTTCAGTGCATGAGCTACTGTTTGGCACATTTCCTGAACCACTTTGTCTATTCACTTCTTGCTAATGTGAAAGTGCCCAGACTCCCTGGAAAGACGGCTTTGTTGGAAACTTTTCATTATCAAGGATTAGCTGTTTGGTAAACCTGTGTCCCCTTTAACAGTCTGACGGGAAGTGCCAGCTAATGAAGGGCTCATTGTGGTGGCTCTGTGAGTGTGGGACTCAAGTCCAATTTATTGCTCAGATTGCAAACCAGGCTTCTTTGTGCTTCTGAGGACTGAAGGGAAACTGAGTCATGCCCTTTGGTTCTGCTGAAAATGTGTGGTGAAAAATATCCTTTCTTTTCTCAGTACTCTTGCCATGTTTATGGTCTAAAGGCTTGATGGAGAAGGGAATTTTGTTGGTAAGTTACAGAATTATGTGTGCATATTTAGAAAGTGTTGTGTCAATTCCTGTGGACAGCTTGCTTGAAACATTTCCGTGTAATACCAACATGAATAACTGAAATAATACAAACTGTTAAGTGAGTTTATCACAGTATAGATGTAAAGCTTTTGAAAGAACCAAGTGTGAACATCTGAATCCCACCTCTAGTCAGGTCAAAGACATGGCAGACAAGTAAAGGATTTACTTCTTCACCGGTGAACTTCTGTATGTGTTTCAAATTTCAAGAGAGATTTGCCAAAATACTTTGTAAAAGTAACATACTAGAAATCCATTCGCTGTGAAAAGTATTCCAGTACAGCTTAAATCATGAGGAAATCCTGCTGAAAATCATCATCGGAGTCTGTGGTGTCAAATGGGATTCTTTTATCTGTACAATAAACCTCCCTCACTCAAATTCCCATGCCACTCACAACCCCAGGGATGCCCAGTGCCTCCAAATGCAAAAGGCAGCCCTGTAAAACCATAGGGAAAGCAAACAAAGCCCTACCCCCACCCCAAACAAAGCTTCATGGGCTTGGGGAGCGGCGTGTGGAAAGACCCAGGGAACTGTTAAAGATCCAGAGACTCTTAGGCACCAGTGCTTTCGGGTGGAGGAGCCAGCAGGTCAGTGTGGAACTGCTCGTATTAAATTCAGAGGAGGGCCCAAAGCACATGGTTTGGATTTTGCTCTCCCCCTCTGTTACAGCTAATTAGGCCAAGTGCCGCGGGTGTTCCCACTGATCCCAAACACGTGTGGCACAAAGCAGCTCCTTCCAAGGGGAATTGGCTCTGGGAGAGTGTTGCTAACCCAGTCTGGGCAGGGAGGGCAATCAGGTAGCCCGGGGATGTGTGTGTGCGATTGGGGGAGTCAAGGAAGAGATTATGTTTTAATTGAAGAGCTTTGAACTCATTATCTGGCCTGCATTCAGAGACCGCAAGAACACTCATTATGCACAGAAATGCGTGTGGTGGGAAGTGACTGGAGAGTGGCCAAGGATACAGAGGTTACTGCAGCCCTCGTCTCGCTCTCCCTCTCCCACACCCCAAGCCACTGCCTGACCTCTCAGCTTCGTGTGGCTCTGCCCGTCAGGTTGTATGGGACTGTGAGAACACTTGGGGACCGTGTTACTTTTATCTTGTGGTCCTTCAATAGTTTCTCATCATAGGCTTTTTATGTCCAGGTGCCAAAGTGGCTCCACACCATTCATAAAGGGAGGAGATGCAGTGCTACTTTTATCTCTTTCTGCTGTAGATATATAAGTGGGCGGAGGGCACCAGTTCCCAGAACAGTTGAGGGCTTTGTGCAGGGGGAAATGGCACCACCAGGACACAGGACAGGAGCTGTGGTGATACTGGCGACTGGTGACACCAGTGTAACCCAGGCTGTCCTCCTCCAAAACTAAACACTCATCTGCCTCTTTGTTCTGGCAGTCCTTTTGTCCCCCAAGAAACTGTACAATATAACTTCCCATTTCCAAGAGGTACCTAAGGTGGAAGACACACTACATTCCTCCAACAGACCAAAAGAGTTGGGTGTGTTCAGTCTGGAGAAGAGAAGGCTCCAAGGAGACCTTACTGTGGCCTCCCAGTATCTGAAGGGGGCCACAAGAAAGCTGGGGAGGGGCTTTTTAGGAAGTCGGGTGGTGGTAGGAATAGAGGGAATGGATCAAAAATAGAGGGAGGAGATTCAGGTTGGACATTAGGAAGGAGTTCTTCACCCTGAGGGTGGTGAGACCCTGGAGCAGGT
>JANIJG010014562.1:3049-22705 GCA_024611175.1 Megaceryle torquata
CCTGAACACAGCTCCCGTCTGCTGCTGGGCCCGGTCTGGGACTGCCCCGGTGCCTGCTGCACAGCATCAGTGGTGCCAGTGATGTAATTGCCATCAGGGGGTTGGGTTCAATACTGGTTTTGCATATATGTGTACATGTTCTATTTTTATCATTATTATTTTCATTTTAATCAAAGCTGTTCTAGTTTCCTTTTCTAATCGCTAAGTCTCTCACCCTTATTCTCTTTCTCTTCCCCTTTGGGGAGGAAGGGGGGTTAACAGAGAGCATTCATAAGTCTAAGGGGCCGCCCTGACCCTAAACTGTGAGAAACACTAGTTCCTAATTTTCATCAGAAAAATATTTTGAACTTTATAATGGACTTTATGAGAAATACAAGCTACCATCCTGTAAAATTTAAGAAGTCTTTGGATTTTCTTAATGGGATAAAGTACATTATTCTTAAATTCAAGCTAATTAATTTACATAAAGATCATAGAGGAGCTTCAATCAGTAGTGAACCCTAAGCAGGTTTTGTTCCAAAGTATGCTCCTCTTACAAAGTTTTCAGCACAGTTTGTGTTAGTTTGCTGAAAATATAGTGATCTCTGTGCCAGATCTGATGTTCCATCTGGTGAAGATTTTGTTCAACACCAACTGCTTACAAATGCTTCAAAGAAAAACAAAGAACCTCCCTATGCTTGGTAAACAACAAGATAAAATTAGATTGCAGCTAAAGTTATAGTAAGAGTTCTCTTGTATGACATTAATCAAAATTTAACTGTCAGCAAAGGTGGGAAACAGTCTTTTTCATCATGTTAGCTAAGTAGCAGGTAGACCTGACTGGGAGTTTAATCCAATTACATAGCAAATTTATTCGCAGATATGTTATGCTTGGAAACATGAAGAGTTTTATCTCCTCTTCCTGAGGGGATTTATCTTATCTAAGGGTGTGTTCTCTGTAATATATATAATTAATCTTTTAATACTACAAACTTTGTCTTAGTTGTAGCTTGTAGCAATGAATGCCAAAAAATAATTAGCATTGTGGAAAAAAAAAATAGCTTTTTTATTAATTGATTTCTATTTAACTTTTTGTAGTGTTATACAAGTAGTTAACAAGTATCCAAATGTGTAAGTTATCCTTTATTTAACAACTCTTATTTTTCAACAAGTCCCACTATATGCTGGTATTCATAAAGCTTTAAAATCATTGGAATTGTGGAGTCCTACTCCTGCATTTCAGTAAGTACACAGCATTCTCATTGGATTTGGGCTGTTCTAGAACAGAATCATTTCATCACATGACAAGGGGCAAATTTTTTGTTTTCTTCTATTTAAGAAATATATTTAGTCCAACTAAACAGCTGGACAGTAACTATTGCTCAGCGTTTTGAAATAGTTCATTCACAAGATCTGCCGTTGAAGTACTCTGCTTAAAACAGAACATAGGATAACTGGATTGTCTGATACTTTGGATGGGATTCAGCTCTGTCAATATTGCACTATCTACTGCGTATGTATCTGCATCTGAGAGAGCTACTTTAGTTTTCCAGTCAATACAATGAAATTCATACTTTTAGGACATGAACTCTGTAACATATTTCAAATATTTTGTTTAGAATAAGATCAATCATGCACTTTGAGCATCTCTTTCTTTCCAGTAATTGTAAAGGAGTTTAGATGGATAGAAGTGAGCATTTGATCCAGTGAACCTGACAAGGTAAAGCTACCTCATGAGTTAAAGCTGCATATATGTCTTTGTTACTATCAGCACATATTACTATCTCCCAATTGCTTCATTTTCCAGAACTTTTTGTTCTATATCTTAACTAGCTATTTATTCTGATGATAAACCATGTGGCCTAAAAGCTATTTTGTTTGGAATGTCATCTGTACAAATCTCTCACAAAAATGCATTCAAGAGATATAAGCTCATTTCCATTTCCACTGAAGGTTGTAATCCATGCACATAATACCTGTACATTCTCCAATATGTTAATTAAATATCTGAAAATCCTGTATTTGTCCTTGATTATTTTTTAAACAGTAGGAGTGCACAGTTTTAAATGCTAACACTTAAAATTTGTAAAACTGTAACAGCACTGACAAAAGCTGATGTCCTATCACAGAACGCTTTCTTGGTACAGAGCTCATCACAGAAACACACCCTATCTGTCACTCAATACAAACTTATAACAGAAGCATATTGTATCTGTCACTTCAAATCCTCATTCATTTGGCCTTAATTGATGTCTGAGACACAGCACAGCACCTGAAAATCTATGATTTTCATCACAAAGTGACTCAGCAGACATGACATTACAGTACTACTGCAGAATTTGACAATAAGAATATGTAACAAAAGAAAAAGACTGGTAGTCTTAAGAGTTGCAAAGTCAGATTTTTTAAAATATCCTCATGCCATAAAATCTGATAGACTTTAGGGGCCAACAGCATGCAGTAGGAAAACAAGAAAATGCAAATAAACTCCATAGTGCAATATGCACGACAAAAACTGACAAAACCTATCACTAACAGTATTCTCCTGGTTGAAGTGGAATGAACTATTAAGTTTACTATCTCAGAAAAAGAAAGTTGTGAGGGCTGAACATCTGTATGCAATAATGAATATTTTGTAACTGAAAATAAAGTCAAAAGAAATACCAAATGTTGCAGTGAAAATTAGTGGAATGCACTCTTGATTTACTATCAGCTGGAATCTCTAATTATCCTAATATAATGAGGCACTTTAATCTTCGTTAACATACTTTTCAAAAACCTAACCAAAGATTTTTCTTCATCAGAAAATATGCTGTTAATCATAATCTATCAACAGGATGTGCTGTCTGATTAAATTCTTCTCTTCTTGGCTCCAACAGCTTATTCTCACCTGTTGAGGTAACCTAAATCCTCCTGCACTGCAAACTTAGTTTAGTGTGCAGCTAAAAAAATGCCATTAATTTTGCAAATTTTACCAAAAGCTGTGTTTTTCTTGTAAAAACAAAACAAAAGAAATAAACAAAACAACAAAACCAAACCAAACAAAAACAAAACCCAAACCAAACAAAAATCCAACATGAAGTAAGTAGACAATTTAACATTTGTATTTTTCATTGAGTTACTGCAGTTTCACGCATAAAAGGCAGGAAAGGCTCCTGAAAAGCAATTTGAAACACAAAGAATATGTATCCCAAGCTCCCTATTTTGGGAATATGCATTCTGGAATGAATTTCCTATTGAGACTGTAGTAATTACCTATATATCTATAGCTGCCATGCTGGAGAGTTTTCCACTTCAGGTATGTCATTTTTAAGGACTTCTAAAGGAAGTAGACTTTCCTCAAATATATTAATGCTTTCGTATACCAATAGATCCAAAGCGAACTTGGAACTTTCACTTAAGAAATAAGGAGGAACTCAAATTATGTGGAAAAAACCCACCAAAAACCACCAAACAAAAAAAAACCCAACCAACCAACCAAAAAACCCAACCAACCAAACAAAACCACAAAAAAACCAAAACAAACAAACCAAACCCAAACCAAAACAACTACAAAAAAGCAACCAAACACCACACACACGCAAAAACACACACACAAAAAATCAAAACCCGAGATAGAATCCATAAATGGTTTTAAGTTCTAACGTTCGTCCTTTTCAAAAATTTGGAGGTCATACCCCTAAACCTTTATACTGCATTTTGAGATTTAATCTAGAAAATAGGAAAAAGATTAATATTATTCTTAGTTTATTTTCAAAAGATTTAAATATCCTTATTATGTGTTGAGCACATTTTGACATTTTTGTTACTTTAGCTGCCAATATTTATGATTTCTTTTCAAAATAGTTATGCTATACAGCAAAAGCGGCTAAACTATTTGAAATTACTTTAGCAGTCTTGCATTACAAAAGTAAGCCTCATTAGATGAGCAATCAAATATTTTTCATCCAGCTTGCCTGAAGTGATTAATTTGGTTTTGCAAAGCAAAACAAGAAACGAATCTCAGATGTCCATTATTGGCATTCTGACTATTAGCTTTTGGCACAAAAAACTCCAAATGCTCCATTTAGGAACTTGCTAAAATATCAGAAGAAAATACAAATTCTTCAAACCTTATCCAGATTTAAGAGTAACCTTTCTAAAATGAAGAGCCTAAAACTGCATATGATGTCCAAAGTGGGGTGAATCAGGAGTTTACACTCACAATGATGTTTTTTGGTTTTATTTTCTCTATGAATTCTGAATTTACAGTTGTCTTTTTTGACCACTGCTGAATGCTAAGCTGGTATTTTTAATGAACTGTCTATTAAAGCACTAATAACTTGCTCACAAGAATTAAAACAGCCTTTGGGAGACATTTTATAAAACTTTGTTTGAAAAGCCAAGCAGGGCATAGATCAACTGTCTGCATCTTTGCTAATTCCTTCAGAGAATTCTTAAGAGATTTGTAAGGCAGGTTGTCTTCTTCTTCAAAAAAAATTCTTCCCAAACAGACTGTGCAAAACCAGTTTTTATTTGACTGGTTTGATACTGATATCAGGCTGATAGGTCTGCACATTCCTGTATCTTTCTAGAAATTAAGTCAGTGCTATATTTTCTACCCTACCTTGATAGCAAGGAAACTGATAAACTGTCGCTTAAAAATATTAATAGTAATTTATCTGCTTTACCCCTGAGCTTTCTTGGAAAGTAAACACTATTCCAGTCCTGCTGATTTGTGAGTGCTCATGCTATCAATTTGTTCCTTATCCTCCTTAATTTCAGACTTAGCCTCTGCTAAGCAATTCTCAAAAATAGGGCCTAGCATGTGAATTAATATCATTCTTTCATAGTGCAACCTCATGAGAATAATTTTAGCCTCTCTGTAAAGGCCTTGCCCTGAGTGCTCTTCTAACAACCTGATTAGCAACTAGCTGTACAGCCTCATTAAAAGGTTTCTAGCTTTTTCTGTCTGAAGAAAGTTATACTGTTTATTTTGATTCCCATGTCAATTGCTCTTCAAAATATTTTGGAATAATTGTCTTTAAATTTTCATAGAACCATAGAATGATTTTGGCTGGAAAAGACCTTTCAGATCATCAAATCCAACCGTTAACCTAGCACTGCCAAGCAATTTTGTTTCTTCAAGTTCCTCGTGTTTTCTACTTTCTCTTTGAAAAACCTGGCTTCAGCTTTTGGGAGATAGTTTCTTATATCTAATGATTTTTATTACCTCCTTGCTTAGCTAAACCAGCTTTCTTGTATTGATTAGTGTTGCACTTCTTGGAAAGTGTCCTTCAGTAATGGCTGTGAAACCTGCTTGGCACCAAATTACAGACTGCATCTTCTCTTGTGAACTCCCTGTGCAGCTGTTCCATGAAATAAATAATCTCTTGCTGCATATGAAACTTCTTCCACTGCATCACACCCTGACATTATATTTGGTCCATATACTTGTCAGAGGAAGAGACAAGGGGAGAAAAATAAGAGTTGCCCACTACACCGTAGTTTCTTTCCTGTGCTGCCTCTTTATCTGACTCAGCATACAGTGAGAAATGAGTCTGAAGACATCACTCTGTATAGATTCTGCATTACTTGCTGGGATGATTATTTTACTTGACTTGATTCTAGATCTCTTTAACTTACACTACTAATTTATGAACAGCATGGCTTGCTGTGAATTTCTTGTGCATTTTGTATTTTAGTGTGCCAGTGACAGAGTATCTTCCTTCTACCAGTCTTCTGTTGACTAGTATGTCAGTGACTTTATGTATGGCCAGACATTTCAGTCCCTACATCTTGTTTCTTAGCCATAAATCTCTCTGAAAATTAGAAGACACACAAAGTATATGTTAAACAGAGAGCAAATCAGGTTATTTAATATCATAATGCAAGACACAATGAAAGACCACTGCCTAGAACATGCTACATAATATTAATGATGAAATTGTGGGCTTAAATGTCAGTAAGGAAATTTTAGGTTAGATTTTGAACTGCACGAAACCAGCATGAAACCTGGCAACAGAGGCTTTAATAGCCATGTCTTTTTGTGATTCCTTTACTTACTGCTTCAGGGTTAGTTTTATAGATAATGGTCATCAGCTGTTACTTCTTCTACATAATATGTCATGGTCTTTTTCTTTGTACATTTCTTACATTCTTCTAATACTTATTCCAGCCAATTGAGCAGAAAGAAGTAACATAGCCTGCTGGTGTACTTCATTCACATGAGTTTTCAAGATATGTTGTGGCTGAAATTCTTTGGGAATAAACTTAATTTTGCAGCCCACTAATGCAGTAATAGAGTTCCACTCTTCAGGCTTCTAACCAGAAGCTACAGTTGTATTAAAAATGTTGGTGTTTTAAACTTTAAGAGAACAATGTAATATGCTTTCCACTTTTCCAAACTCTTAAGAAGCAGCAAAAGCATTTTCTGCCTTGTAGAATGAGAGATTTTTAATTTCAAGAAATGCAGTCTTTTATTCAGAATTAGTACAGCATTATTGTGTTAAGGAAAAACACAGGACAAGACATGACTAGGCAAGAAAGTGATAATATAGTTCAACTATTAAAGCACTATTATGGGAATGTAAGAGTGACAAAAAAAATTACCTTAGTTTAGATTTTTAGCTCTAATGATATGTTTCTAAAGTCTATATTCTGGGGCCTTCTATGCTAGTTAGAGTGAAGTTTACATTTCAGAAAATGGCAAGTTTGTCAATCTAAGCACTGAAAAGGAAAAAAATATATAATTTCTAAGTTTGAAATTACAGATCTTCAACTTCTTAGGATACACATTATTGAGGAAGGTACTTTGCCACTGTATCATCTAGTGATATACAGCAATAATAAACATGGAGTAACGCTTTACAGCAGTTGTAACAGAGCTCTAATCACTGAGAAAACCGTTTAGCTTACAAGACCTAAATTAGTCACATTATCAAAGACAGTTCTTTCATCATTCCCAGAGATCTGATCTGACTACACTGTAGCTTCTTAAAATTTAATCTTTTAACAGGTTTATTCCAGATATATGCTATCATATGCCTCAGCAGGTCTTCTTATGTGATATGAAGTTCACTGAAATTGCCAGAAACCCTGATACTGCATAAAGGAACCTTCCTATAGTAACTTGCCTATTTGGAATGCAGACAATATAAGATCAATATATTCTAATAAAAATGCTATTTTCAACAAAAGAAAATATTTTCTTTATATATTCCTAATATTGTTTTCTGAGAACATCCATCATCAAATGGACATGCTCTTCAAAATCATGGCCTAAAACCTCTTCTCTGTGCTTTTCCTCTACTATTTTCCAGAAGACTGTCCCAGAATTAATCTTAACATAATTTTCCTAGTGAATATAGCTGTATAAAGATGGCCTTAAGGTGTTATCAGCCTAGAAAACCTTTCTATTTAAGTCTTTGAGATTACTCTTTAGTTATGAAAATTTGAACCCTTTCATATGCACCCCCCAACTATACAAAGAGAAAATATATATACACACACATAAAATGAATCAATGAATCATTCATGTTTTGCTCCAGTAAATATTATAATGAAGATACCAATTCCCTTATTTTCCTTTTCTTCCATCTGAAAGCATTAAACACCTGTAATACTCTTAGCATGTGGACAAATTTCGCCACACAGAAGTCAGATGTTTTATTAGCTTCTCTCAGCAATTTCTAATTGTTGTTCAAACCATCTGTTTTTCTTCGACAAAATTCCTCTGGAAAGATCATTGTTGTGAAGGCAATATTTTTTTGGGGGGGAACCAATTTCAAGTGGTTTGGTAGAAATTTTGTTTCCACTAATATTTATTACAGATGTAAAAGCCAGACATTAATAAATTATCGTGGCTTCTTTCTAACAACCTGAACACTCAGCTCAGTCTGTGTCTTGAGGATTACAGCAGGCTCTAGTTCACGTGAGGCAGGGAAACAAACTTAGAGTATAAACATTTTATGATGCTGATTTTTCACATTCTAATTAGAATACCTATCTTCAGATAATACCTTATGGTTTAATTACTCTTTCTTTCTTCTCTTCTTTTCCTACTTTTTCTTTGTTTTATAATTGCACAGGATTATTTAATTAATACCTTCCCAGTACTATTTCCAGTAAACTTCCAGAAAAAATAGCACACTTTGGCAGCACCCAACAACTTAGTTATCCTTTCAGGAAATGCAAGTACAGATACATGCTTTTCACTTATTTTTCTGCTTTGTTGCTACTGGCGGTGATTTTTTTCATTTTTGTATTAACACTACTGATGATCACACCGCTATAGTTAAGATTATGTCAGCACTTCAGCTGTGAAAATATTTTCAAAGGACTTTAACTTGCCTAGAAAAATTCCTCAGAACCAAAGTGTGTCACAAAAAAACTCAGGCTGCTATAAGAACACTCTTTAATAATTAAGACTTCTTTCACATTTAATATAAGGCTTGAAGAATACATTGGTGGGGTTTTTGAGTCTAAGGGAGAAATTTATGTATACTCATTGACAGGTCTCTGTTTTGGGTGTATTCTTGCCAAGTTTCAGCTACCTTGTAATATTAAAAAAACATTCAAGAGAGACAGGAATCTACTCGAGAGAGTCCAATGGAGGGCTACAAGGATGCTGAAGGGACTGGAACACATGCCTTATGAGGAAAGGCTGAGATACCTGGGGCTCTTTAGTCTGGAGAAGAGAAGACTGAGAGGGGATTTGATAAATGTTTATAAATATTTGAGGGCTGAGTGTCAGGAGGAAAGGGACAGCCTCTTCTCACTCATGCCCTGTGATAGGACAAGGGTGAATGGATATAAGCCAGAGCACAAGAGGTTCCACCTTAATATGAGGAGGAACTTCTCTACTCTAAGGATCCCAGAGCACTGGAACGGGCTCCCCAGAGAGGTTGTGGAGTCTCCTTCTCTGGAGATTTCAAAACCCGCCTGGCTGCGTTCCTGTGTGACCTGTGCTAGATTGTATGGTCCTGCTCTGGCAGGGGGGTTGGACTTGAAGATCTCCAAGGTCCCTTCCAACCCCTGACACCCTGTGATACCCGTGAAAAGCACCAACTGTTCCAAAGAAATGCAGTTTTCGGTATAGTGTTTTCCTCTAAAATGAGTTAGTGAGAAGAACTTCAAAGTGATATATGTGGAAGGGAAATGTATTATTTGCTTTATTTCTGGAAAAAACAGCACTTAGCTAAGTAACCAAAAGAAACAAAAAACCAACCAACCAAACGCGTTCATACAAGATCTAATTTTTTCCATATTTACAGCAGCCAGGTCAATCCAAATATATTACCCTGGGTAAAGCATGGAAGGAATAATCAAACCCAAGTCATTAATAAAAACTCTACCCAGTCCCATTAGGAAAAAAAAATACAAAACCAAAAAATAAACAACAGAAACTCCATGCTGCCATACACACACTACTGCTGATTCTTCAACAAGTGACTGTCCTCAAAGGAACACTTCATGTTTAGGAGCATTACTTTAAACCATCACATCTTCTCTTTTCTCACGAGTTGTTTCACAGAAAATCTGATACCTGTTTTCCAGCACTGAAGAAGAATTGCTGTAATTTTTAATATGGGTATCTCTGTTTTAATAACTCTGGACACAACACTCACCTCACTGGCAAAGATTTGTAATGAAATGATACCACACTCAGAACAGTCTTTTAGAAACCATGGCCAAAGGATACACTTCACAATCCAGGCTATTCAATCAATAAACTACTAGCCATGTGCGGTCTGTAAGAACCCAGCAACATTGTCCATTTGCCTGAGGTGCCAAATGAGCCTGGAGGAAAATGTGGCTGCCTTAGCCTTCATTCAAAGCATGACGCAAAGAATGAGATGCAAACTTCTCCAACAGCAGGGTAGGGTTTATTTAGTAAGCAAGTTAAATATGGGTACTATAAAAGTAAGGACAAAATGACAAAAAAGCATGGCAGTAATTAGGAAGGCAGGACCTGACAAGATCATTAAGATTAATTTCATTAATGAAGGAAATCAAGCCACACACTACACACCGCTGAAGAACACAACTGAATTTTATGATTAGAGCTGTATTTCTCCGAAGTGATTTAAAAGTGGATGACTAGCAAAAAAAGACTAGCATAAAAATATGGTCAAAGAAAAGCAAAAACAAGAGTCATTAGACTAAAATGACCCCTTGCATTGTAGTAAACTATCCAGGACACTTCTGGGCAGAAATCAGTTATTCAGTGTTCTGCCAATTTAAAGAAACTTGCAGCAGCACAAATACAGTAGAATAAATCAGATTTCAAAGTGCACAGAACTAACCTCCTCCTTTCAGAAAAGAAAACTTTAAAGCAGAGAAAATTTAAAAATATACTTTTTAGAAAGAGTGGAAGTTTAGGGAGGTGTAGTGATCTCAGAAAATAATTCAGTTACATAAATCTTTCAGACTTGGGGGGAGGTGGAAATATGCCTGCTCCACTAAATTTCAGGTTGCAGTCATTTATTAACATAGACTTTGCAAAAGAAAAAAAATATGGGATAGGACTTTAGCTGAGGTCTCTATGCTGGTGGGATGTTTTGAGATAATTTACCTTAAATCCAAACTTTCAAATGCAAGCATACGTGTTGTTGATTATCTTGACTGCAATTTAGGTCATGGCAACCATCTTCAGGTTAGTTTGTTTATATTCAACAGTTAATAGAGATTAAAATGGCAGAATTCTCCTGTGATTCTAAAATGCTTTCTACCTAAAACAGTGAGCTTTACTTTAAACAGCATTTGGAAGCAACTCAGAAGTTCACGGAATCTCTTCTCACATTTTTCTTCTTTAAGTCTGGCTCCATGTCTTTTGCGATATCTAGACAGTGTTGTAGAAAAGTCTTTACTTCTTAAGGCAACTGGCCATCATTTCTCAGTTCTATCTTCCAGGAATTTATCTCAAAACCTCAATGCCACTTAAGGTCCCCGAGGCCACATGCAGAGGGCCACTGTCATTTTACTATGACTCTCCCACAGTTTCATAGTTCCTGAAAAAGCATAATAATTGAAGGAGATCACTGGATTATGGAAAAAATTATGATGGTCACAACTGATGTCTATATATGGAATTAATCTTGTGCAGAAAGAAGGTTTCAAAGAGAGGTTGTAATGGATCTTCAAAAGTTCAGATTCACAGCAGGATATATGCACATTAAGTCAGCAACAAGCAGATGCCATATTTAAGTTCTGCTATTTTCCACAGAAAATCATGTGGAGTAGAGAAATCCATTAACTGAATAAATTATAGACATTTTTACATTTTGAAGTATATTGCTTAGTGAAAGAGGGTAAAAAAAGTAATTTGGCTTACAAAATAAGGATTAAAAATACTATCAATCCAAGTACCATTTTCCCATAAAGCAATATATTGCTGATGAGCACTGAAAGATGGCTGGGGGGAAAAATCATTCAATAAAGCTTAAACATTATCTGATTGTCATTTGATTGTTTAAGAAAAGTCAAACAAGGTCAAAAGATTTTCTTTATAATTAGAATTTTTTTAAAAGCATTTGATGTATTGGATGTGAAATGGTTGTAACTCTGAAAAATCAATTAAGGTTATTATCCTTAAATTATAAACTAAGCCATTATTAGCGCACAATTAATATACAGAAGGGAAACAAGTGAACCACTGCTGAATCTTCTAACTGATGCAAGTAACAAGGGAAGGAGATTTTTCACTAGTGCTTTAGTTTGCTACAGATGCGTTAAACATGTCTTTGGTTCATTAATTGTGTTTGGAATCCATCAAAAAAGATACAATCCCAAAATGTATACCCATCCAGTTGATGAGACTTTTAAAAAACTCTGTTCATGCCTCTGTAGTGTTTTAATTACTCCTTTTCAGACAGCAAAGTTGCAGACTACATTTCTAGGGAACATAGCTAAGATCATCCCTGTCTGACACAAAAAAAAATGAGAGAATTGAACATACATACTAATTTAATACTTTCCAGTGTTTATATTGCCACTTTCAAACATCTCACCTAAAGCATCAATCACATGATAAACCATGATATGTGGTTCAATTTGTTGAATATATATAAGAATTTTTGGATAAGTTCACTCCAAAATGATGACAATTATGCAATGCAAGTTTAAATAGATACATGGGTTACATGTCAAAGGAAGTACTGTCATTATGATTTCATTGTATGCCATGCAGAAAAACACTTTGCATTAATCTATGGGTAATAATAAAGAAGGATTCACTTTCCTTTCATGCTTTTTCTGCCTGTGTACAATCCAAATATAAATAGTTGAACTGAAATTGTACAAGTTTATATATATACTTAACTTTACAGAGATGAACTTTCTGCTGAAATCAGTGAGACTGTTCACACATGTAAACTGAACTACATACATAACATAATGCAAACTCAGAGCCTTAGATACCAATATGCAAGGGGAAAAAAATTGTCAGACAAAAAAAGTGAAATGGAAAATTATTAATGTACAAAAAGATTTCACCTAAATTCCATTACATATACAAGAGATATACAGACATGCAATACCATAAGCCCAAATACCTTGAAGAGAGCTTGGTTCCCATTCTAGTAAGTACTATTTCATTAAGAATATCATATAAAATACTAGGAAAGTCAGAAAGATATCGGGAAGAGGAGGAAATAAAGAAAACCTAACAGTGATGCAAGTATCTCCTTAGTCCAGACATAAATACAGTTCATCCTATATAAATTAAAAATAAATAAATAAATTGCTTGAGCTGTTTTGCTAGTGGGGTGCTGCAGATTATATTGGTGCCCAGGTGCTGATGGTAGCACAGGTAGCGGTAGTGGGGGGAGCTGCAGTTGCGGCCCCTTGTGAGGAGGGCCCTGTGCCCCATGCCGGACACAGTCGCTCCCAGCCCCACCGCAGGGCACAGCTGAGCCCCTCAGCCACGGGTGGGAGGGAGCCTCGGGGAGAGCCTGGTTAAGAAAGGGCAAAACGCTGCCCGGCAGCCGGGGCTGAGGGGAGCGGTGTGAGAAACGGCCCTGAGAGCCCCGGGGGAGCACGGGAGGAGGGCAGGAGGAGCTCCAGTTGCCCCAACACAGATGCCCCTGGATAGGCCCCTGTGGAGCAGGTGTCTCCCTGCGGCCCGTGGGAAGGCCCCAGACTGAAGCAGGGGAAAGTGTGAGTAGGAAGGAGCGGCAGAGAGCAGCTGCTGTGGGCTGACCACATGTGAAGGCTTAGGGCTAAGCCAGCTACCATATGAATGACAGATGCTCTTTATTAACTCCTCTTTCTTCCCCAAAGGGAAGAGAAGGGTCATAAGGGAGAAACACTTACAGATTGGAAAAGAAAACTAAACCAGCTTTAATGAAAATAATAGTACTATAATGGTATATATAAAAAATCAATACCAAACCTGACTCCCCTTGGTGGCAATTACATCACTGTTGACACTGATGCTGTGGGGCAGGCACTGGGGAAGTCCCTGGCTAGACTCAGCAGCTGATGGAAACTGGATTCAGGAGCTAGATTGTTGAATTGTATTCAAGAACACATGGATCAGGATCAAAGGCAGAATGCACAGAGTCCTCCTTGGACTCCATCAGCCATTAATGAAGAGAGTTCAACCCTTTTGAATCCTCAGCTTCATGCTGAATAAGATGTGTATGGGATGGAATACCTCTCTAGTCAGTTTAGGGTCACCTGTCCTTTCCACTCCACCTCACAGGTGCGACCTCTTGCTTTATAGCACCCTAATGTGGTGCACAAGATTTAGCAGTGACTTTGGTCTCCATAGGAGTAAGTATAAGTTCTTGGCGGTAACTTTAAACATCAAGCATCATCGCTGCTTGATGCAGACACTGTCTGCAAAAATACCCTGTTAATGTCAGAAAATGCTGTTAGTTAGAGGAGGCTGAGCTGGGAAGTAAAATCACTGAACAGAATTACTTCTGTTATAGCTCAAACCAGGACACCACACCCCCCCATTCTCAAGCCCCCTGCGCTGCTTCAGAGATGAAGGTAGAGGACTAAGAAGCGAAGGAGTGAAGATGACCCTGGGAAGAAGCAGGGTGGGTAGGTGGAAGATGTTTGATTTGTTTTGCCTTTATTTCTTACCATCTACTAGTAAAATCTAATTCTTTAACTATTGTACTAATTTATAGTATGAAATTATACGCACTTTTTAAAGGGATATATATATAGTTTACACTGTATACTTCATAGTTATGGTTAAGTAAGCATGACTAAAGGACTCCAGCTCCTGGCAAGGGAGGACAGCTTCCACCCTGAATAAAGATTACACCTGCACTACAGCGATAATGCCGGTACTGTAGCACCTCCAACACCACAGTGAAACTCTTCTATTATCTGGCATTATAGATAAGTAACTGTAAAAAGACCGACTCCAGGGACATCTAGATCGAGAAATAAGCAGATTGATGATGAAACCACAGAATTATAGTTGCCTTGCAAAAGAATATATGTTAAGTAGCAATTGGTCAAATCATGTTGTACCTTAATACTTGAAAGGTTTAAGAACCATGTGTAAAACCACATTTGGTGTTCCCCAGTATGAATGGAACATCTCATGCACAAGAATAAATTTACTCTTGTAATTCTGTACTTTGCATCCTAGCCTCTTTCCTCAGGCAGCACAGGCCAGCTGTGAAATTTTTGTGCTGCACAGAACTCTATTTTTAACAAGCAATAAATTACTCTTCCCCAAGTTGAGTCTGTAATGCCCATCACAGTACCTGGTCAGTGATCTCCCTGTCCTTATCTTGACCCATGAATTTTTCAATCTTATTTTCTCCTACTGAGAAGGGAGTGAGAGAACAGCTGGGTGAGATTTTTCAATCTTATTTTCTCCTGAGAAGGGAGTGAGAGAACAGCTGGGTGAGATCTTGCAGATGGCCAGGGTGAACCCACCACCTCAATAAAGTTGACTGCAGTGGTAGGGGCAGCAATGTTTTTGCACACTAAGGAAACTGCTGCAATCCATTCTCATAAACCGGGCTACCAAAATAATCAAAACACAAATTATATAAAGCTAAGTAATTTGAACCCCAGCCTTTTTCCCTCTCTGATCTTGAGTTTTAGGATTTGCAGTAGTTCAAAGCTGATAGATAGCATAGCTCATTCGAGTAGCGGGAAAGGCAATCTTGCTAATGGCTATAAAAGACTGAAACCTTTAGAGTGTTCTTGGCATTAGCAAGCAATTTCCAGGAGACTATTTCTAGAGAATTTAACCACCGTAACAGAAAGTACTTTGATTTTCATAAATCATTTCTTCAGGTAAAAAAGCTTTCAGCCCACAGGTGGTATTTGCTGAGCCAACTAATGTCATAAAGTTAGAAGAAAAGAATTATAGAATAAATGAGTGATGCATTTGAAGGGACATATTCTAACATAAACTGTTATATTCTCTCAATCCATGAACTGGATTATTTCATGTTAATGATGCACTCTTAATTCCACTGCTGTAATTAATAAACCCTGTTACCATGCATTTGGGGGTCCTCTGTTCTCAAGGCTACCTTTATTGCTAGTCTCTGTTGAAAGTTCACATTCATAGGGACAATATAACTGCTAAAACTGAAAGAGATAATTGCATAAAATTGCCGAATGTTAAAGATGGATGCTAATTAGAGCTATCATAAAATGTCTGAAGGAGTAAGTGCATCTGCAAATCTGAGGGTTTGCTAGGAGACTGGGGGAAATAAGAGTTATGGAAAACAAGATTGTAGGTACAGTGCAGCAAGGCACTGGCCTTAAACTGAACTCAACAATTCAGGCAAAGCAGCAGATTCCTCTGGAAGCAGGTGATTTGAAAGCAAATTCTAAGAATTGCAAACAGGACATGCAATAAAATCTCACTCTTCTACTGAAACATAATTAAACTAGAAAACTTTATAATAATATTTAAAATGGGAAAGACATGTTGTTCTGCTAGTCTAGTGATAATCATGGTGTTGGGCAGGGCTTTCCCTATTCTTAAAGCTGCAAAGGCTAATCTGATAGCAGCAACGAGGTTGGACTTTGTTACTGACAAGTCTTGGAAGAATGAGAAATAGCAATATGTCTAAACGCCATCACTTCTAGCTGTAGTGACCTCAAAATAATTCTTTCTTGGAGTAGGAAAGGAAATATAATTAGGCCTGGTGAGGAAGCAAGAGTATCCAGGGGGCAGTCATGTTACTTATGTTAATTGCTAATGTTACCCTGTCAGTGTAAGATCGCGGAAGGCTTAACTTCCACACACATTGTGTGTGGGCAAATATTCGCATCGCAGTCCCCAGGCAATTTAACATTTAAAAGGTGGGACATGTATTTTGAGTAGATCAGACATGACAGTTGAAGCAGCTATAGTTGGATGGCTCAATCAACTGATGGTGTAGACACTAAAATTCCTCACCCTATAAGCAGTCAAAAGTTTTTAGTTCAATTATATGCAATGTAATTTCCACTGTTGTGCAGACAGACACTTCAGTAATTGATTTTCATATCAGGAGAAGGAAAGGTAGCCTGTAACAGAGGGATTAGTGCTGGCTGCAAGCACGTATTTGTGCTATACTTCCCAAGGGATGATTTAGTAGTGCACTCTGCTTATCTCAGCAATATTATCCCACCACCATCAATATAGTCATTTGCTCTAAGGCACAATCTTGCCTGCAGAAGTAATGCCTTTTTAATATCTAATACACTCTTGTATTAAACCAACTCTTGCTTATTATACCAGTGCTATAAAAGAACATCAGGTTAGTTCCTTCGACCATCTTTATTGCTGTATTTTCTACCACACTGTGGTAAGATAGCTCCACATTGTACTGGTTTTCATACCAAGGGTCAGTAGTCATGATTAAAGCCCTTTGATTTTAGTACACTGCTAGTTTCAGCCACAATTCAACTATACAATAATTACTATTTAAGTCTGTGCTTGATATGAAGGAATAAAATGAATACATACATATTCCCATGTCTTTATTTAGGAACAGTGATTTCACACAAAAACATGATGTTTGCATTTCAATATGTGATACCTGTATGACAGACAATAGTTGGTAACAAAGCACTAACTATTCTCATCAGTTTTTGTGTTCAAAATGCGTAGGAATGAAATTGTGAGTATTTGCATTATACCATGACAGAAGGTCAAAGTTTTGCTGTGGCACTACAAATGGCATCAGCTCTTCAAGAACACATCAGACATATCACCATAATTTTAAAATGCATAATATTTTCCTTATTCATTAATAGAGCAGTAGTTCTCAGTAAAATTTATGTAATTTAGTTAATTTTCCTTCTGTTTTCAGATAGGTTAATTACTGAATAGTCAATCTGAGAACTCCTAAGATATTGCTTCAGAATAGGGATAAGCAGATCTGGAAAACGCATAATTAAGTTCCACATGTAAGGCTGGTATCTCTTCTATATGCTAAGTTTTTGACATGACAGACTGAAAGGTAAATTTTTGAGAAACATCTAAACAAGCTAATTCAGGTTCTGACAGTATCTAACTCTCAAGGAGAAAAGATCTGCTTCACATTTCTTTACACATAACTTTGCTACACCGTTGTCTGAGGACAATATACACTGTGTGTTTATTTTATGCATAGATTTTGCTATCCAAGCCCATCTGGGGATCAGTTTTTCAAAAAGTGATCAGCTTCCTATTTACTTCAAGTTTGAAGGTACTTGGGCACTACCTCTATTTAGATACTAAACTTCTCTTGAAACTAGTCAGCATTAGGCACCAAAAAGCCTTGACTGTCTAGTGCATTAATATTAATATTTAGATGAAATTTATTTATTAGTTGTTGATATGGAAAATTACTAACAAGGAACAATATGCTTAAAACAAACCCTGAAGAAACTGCTAACCCAGCTGCGCTTGCAAAACAAGGATAACTCAGTAAAACTACAAGGAGCAAGATGACCTAAGAGATAAGGAAATAATGAGCTTGTTAAAGCTGCTGAAGCTGTATAAGACCAATTTGGGCTGGATCCTGACAATCAAGACAGCAAAGGTTGAAAGTTGAAAGCTGAGGAAGACTATAAGCCTTCATCAGAAGACCACCAGAGTGTGCCTGATGACCACCAAGAGACTGTAGTGTGCATGCAAATATGGGTGGACACTTATGATAATAAGTTCTCAGAAAAAGGTGGTGATTATGTAAAACAATTATGAATATGCATAATATGCATGTGTTACTGTAATATAACCCCAAAGCTTCGGACTGTCGGTACATGTACTGGGCAGCAATATCCCCTAAGCACCCAGCGCCATAAAATAAAGAATGCCTGCTTGATAACATCAGTTATTGAGTTTTTCACTGCATCAACGGTATGTCAAAATTATTTTTCAAAAGGACTAAGTTTCCTTGGTGAAAGAACAGCCCTTGAAAATTTTCTGATGAAGGCCAGCATAGAAAACAATTTTTGACATAGGAAATCATGATGCAAAAATTACAGAATGCGGTAAGAGAATCTGCAGGTAATACCAGTGGCTTGAAGAACTTTCTCATTGATTTTTGAGCCATTTTTCTGTACTCAACCACTTTTACTGGAAACCTTTAGAAGTAATCACATCTCAAGGCTAGCTGCCAAACAGATTGAAAACTGAGCTTAAATCAGTTCACCCTTTTCTGTAGACAGATTGCTCTTCTGCTATATACCCACCTCTATGTTGAATAGTCCAGAATTGCTGCTAAAGTTCTAGTACCCTATTATACACTCTGCTCTCCTAGATATCCTATATGTAGGCACAATTCTCTTTTTTTTTTTTTTTTAAGCTATATGTGAAGAGATATTACACTGAATAACATTTCTTTGGCAGTCCCTAATAAATAGAGTGTGGGTTTACTTGCTCCTCTACTACAACACACTACATTTTTATTTTACCCTTTAGAAGGAAGCAGAAGTGGCAACACTCCACTGCAGCTTCTTCTCTTTGTTGGACTTTGAATAATTTCCAGTCTGTCACAACTCATTGAGACTTGATACCACAGATATCATTTGATCTTCATGAAACACTAATATTTGATCTTCAGAAGCTTCATCTTCAGACAAACTCCATACCAGAATCCTTAATGTACACTATCTTTTCCAACAAGTTACTAAGAATTGAATGACTCAGCTTTAAGTCTCCAATACTCAGTTCTGGACAATACCAGAAATCAGTGCACCACTTCTCAGTAGATGAATCAGATAATCTGTTGAAATTTTCTGGCAGCAAAAGAAGCTTTAAGGAGAAAATTTATTTCTTGAATTTCCTTTATCTGATTAATTTAATTCTGTTATCTAATTGTTATTATATATAATCCATTTCATTCTGCTGCCTTTATACTACCATGTAAACCAAATAATCTTAAACCACTATTGTAACAGTCTTGGAGCCAAACCTTGTTGCATCTACAATGCAGTTGGTGTGATTTTTTTTTTTTTTTTTAAATTTGCTAAGAAAATTGCTCATCTTTCTTTTGCCTGTAAGTAGGTTCAGTACTTGTATTACAGATTGCAGATACTTAAGAACATAAGGAATAGTATCTTAGTATAAACTGAATATAGATGGATATATATTAGCTTCTAGTATTTTCAGGTTTTCCTGTGCACTTTGCAGAATTTTTTGTGGTTTTTTTTTGTTGCTGGTTTTTTTTGGTTGGTTGGTTGGTTTTGTTTGGGGTTTTTTTGTTGTGGTTTTTTTTTTTTTTTAATTGAAAA